>AUXH01000301.1:0-22798 GCA_000482145.1 Strigomonas culicis | reverse complement strand
AAAAAAAAACCTTTTTGTCTTTTTTTCTACTTGTTCTATTTTTCGATATGTAACTATTTATTTTTGTTATTGTTTTCACAGCCTATGGAGCTTCTAGTTTACTTTGTTCGTAAGTCGTTTTGTTTTTTTAAAGGTAACTTATTTTCCCTTTTCTTGAATTAGCACTTGCTTTACTGTGAGCCTCTGTTCCCATGGATGTACTGCACAGTGTTCGTGTCGGCAGAGGTCCGTTGCTATGCTAGACTGAACAGATGTCACCTATTGGAATCCTTGTTTTCCTTTTGTTCAACTTCTCTTCCTTTTTTTTATAGTTTTTTTTGCCTTGTAATTGCTTTCTGTTGGGTTCTCTTTTTCCTGTTCCCTTTACGTACTTTCTTTTTTAAAATACGCAGATACTCTTTTTTTTTTTTAGAAATGGGTGCCGGAGGTTCCTCCCCTTCCCGTGCCCCGCGCTCCCACCGTGCGGACGGCGCCCGACCAGCGACGGCGATGACAGATAGATACGCGCCTCTCAACGGCCGAGGCAGCCCCATGGACACCACTCCGGCTCGTCGCGCCACGTACACCTCCACCACGGAGGTCTCCTACCCTTCCGCAACGGTGAAGCAGGCCAAGCACCGCGGCTCCATCCTGTCGTACCGGTCCTCGCACAGCGGCAAGAGCGGGAAGACGGCGGCCATGGGGCTGGACGCGGACGGCCAGCCGAGCCTCTGCGGCAAGCAGTCGGGCCTGGAGTTCGTGGCGCCGGACCCCCACTCGTTGGGTAACCCCAGCATGCGCAGCGGGGTGTCGAGCGCCGTCGGCAGCCAGCGCCCCCTGACGAACACGAAGAAGCGGCAGGAGCTCATCTATCGGCTGTTCCGCAAACGCTCGGCGCACCGGCTGCCCACCACCACCGCCGCCGCGAGCGATGACGCAGCGGCGGCGGCGCTGCGGCGGGAGACAGAGTTGGAGGACGGCGACATCCGCTGCGTACTAGCCACACAACGGAAGCAGACGGAATATGCGATCCAGCTCCTGTTAGCGCGCGAGAACCAGAGCACCGGTGAGTCGCAGAGCGCGGCGGAGCCGGCGAAGAGGGCTGCCCCGCCGCACGAGCAGTCGACGCTGCTGGATATGTCCAACGTGTTCCGCGAGCTGGAGGCCGTGACCGCGCGGCCGAAGAGTCCAGTGGGCGAGCCGCGCGCGGCGGACGGCAGCACCGCGACGTCGCGGCGCACGTCCGGCACGGACGACCGCCGCGTGTCGACTGCCTCTGCGCAGCTGAACCTCTCCGCCTTCTACGAGGCGCACCTGTCCATGTACGGGCGGGAGGCCGCGCCGCTGAAGGAGGAGCCGGCCGTCCCACCAGCGGCGGGGGCGGACGCCGCGCAGCCCATCGCGCGGCAGATGAACGCGCCGCCGCACTCGGACCAGATCCTCGGGGCGGAGACCGCTGGCTCCACCAAGGCCTCCGCGGACCCGCCGGCCCGCAGCCCACCGCCGGCGGTGGAGCCAGCCTTCTCGACCCCGCAGACGGTCCAGTCGCCGAAGCCGGCGCCGGCGCTGAAGGTGGGCGCGAATGGGTTGGTGGGGGGCCCACCGGCGGCGCACCAGCCGATTGTGCCGCGGGGCATGCCGCCCATCTACGGCTACGTCGCGCTGCAGGCGCAGATGAACGCACTGCAAAACGGCGCCCACTACGCGGGCGGCGTGTACGGCGGGATGAACTACTACGCGGCGTACTACGGCACACCGGGCGCCTACGGCGTGCTCTCCCCACCGCCGGTGATGATGGCCGCACCGGCGACCGTGGCCTCAGCTGGTGCGGTGGTCTCGCCGGTGTGGATCGCTTCGCCCGTGACGGCCGCGACGCCGGGGACGCTGACCATGGAGGAGGAGCAGAAATCGTACAAGTACAAGAACATCCCGTATCCGCAGCCGAACTTTCGGGGGCCGCCGATCAACGTGCATGACCCGGAGTTCAGGCGCGGGTACTGCAAGTCGAATGAGTACAACCACTACGATGAGAATCTGAAACTGGTGGAGATGATGGGCTTCTCGATGGACCGCGATGTGCCTGAGGTCAAGTCGCCCAAATGGGAATCCCTTCCCTAGTCGTGTTTGTAAAAGCGGAAAACGTTTTGTCTCGGTGTAATATACAGTTTATATAGATCTTGCATTTTATATATGTATCGCAAATGTTTTTTTTTGTATTCTCTCTTTTTATCTCTTTTCGCGACGATTGGCGAATTTGAGGTGCTACAGTGTGTTTTTTGTTCTCTGTTTTTTTTTCTTTTCCATTCACTGTTCCCCTTTTTGTAGTACCTGAGAGCACACATGATCTTGTAGCTTAACGTGTGTGCTGTTTGTTTCACTTGTTCTTGATTCTACGGGTGTTTTGTTTTTGTTTACAATTATTCTTGGTCCTCGCGTATAATGCTCGCAACGATGAAGTGAGAATAAGTGAGACCTTCAAGGCTATTTTCCATTATGTGATCTCTATATTAATGTAAGTGGTAGCCTGGAGAAGTGTATTTGCATACATTGTGGTCCATACTTTTTATTATCGATTGCAGACGCAAGTTGAAACTCATGTACTTATAGTCACAACTAATTGCGTCTGTTTTTCCTTCTTGTAATTATTAATGTAGCGTATACGCTTTTGCTTTTACACTTGTGTAAGAAAAAAAAAAGCAAAAATAATAACAATAAGAAAAATGGAAGCGAGTGTTTTTTTTCGTTTAGAAAAAATCAAATCATCTCATTTGTTTTGGTTGTACTATTTCATCATTTTTGTTTTTCATATTTGACACATTTTGATTATTATGTTCTTTTTTGCAACACTTTGTTATTTGTTTTGTTTCATTTTTGTGGATATATTTTCTGAATTATACTTTGTGCATTGATACTTATTTTACTGCGAACATCTGCATATTTGAGGAGATGTACTTCTTACTGTTTGTGTCGGGAAACATACATTGCCATGCGAAGTTGTGTAGATGCCATCTACTGGTACACTTCTTTCCCTCCTGTTCTGCTTTCCTTTTTTCTGGTTTCTTGGTTGATAGATTCTGTCTGTTGCACAGACTTTTACTCTTCTCATTAATAATATATATATGCGGGTTTCGCTTTGAACGCTGTACAGCTTCCTATTCGTCTCTCGCCTAGGATGGGTTGTATCCCCTCTGTTTTGAAACCCCCTACGGCCACCAATAGCACTGCGGAGAAGCTGAGTGGGCTGTACAGCTCGCTGGAAGATGGGAACACCGACACCAACGATCAAAAGCGGATGTCACTGGAGCCCTTGCGTACCGGGCAGCAGGAGCTGACGTACCCCTTGGCGACACCAGCGCGGGGAGGCGCGTGCGCTGGCAGCCCCCTCGGCCAGGAAAACTGCAGTGACGTGTCTTCGCGCACAGAGACCTGTAGTGACTTCGACATGAGTTCGTCGACCGAGTATAGCATGAGCGAGCTGATGAACCTCAAGGTGAGCCACGTGGATTACACGAATCACCAAGACGCGGACCAGCGCGACACCGCGGCAGTGGCGGCGTGACCGCGAGGGGAGAGCAGCGCCCACGCGCTCACGGCCGACGGTGCGGCTACGTATGCCGTATTACTACACACGCGGCGTATCCTCCACCTAAAAAAAAAGAAGACATTAATTTGCAGATAATGAAAGAGAGTCTACACGGGACATGTCTCGTGTTTTTTTTCTCTTTCCCCCTTTTCTTTCGCTTTCTATATAATTTTTGTCCCCCCTTTTACCGTTTTGCTAAAAAAAGATTATATGAGAATTAATGTATATGATATGTTTATATTGGATTTTCCGTATGGATCACCACATCTCTTTTTATATTATTTTCTCTGTATTCTTCTTTTTTTTTTCGAGTTATGGTTTTTACAAATATATATTTCATCTTTCTTCGCGTTTTTACCGCTCCACACACTATATGCGAATCAAAAGAAACTCTTTGTCAACTTTGAAGTGACAAAGATGTAAAACAAAAAGAACGACGGTACAATCGGAAAGCATCTTGAGTATTCAAGATCTCTTTACTTCTATATATATATATATATATATATATATATATATGTCTGTGTCTGTGTCTGTGTATGTTTATCTGTGTGTGTGTGTGTGTGTGCGCGCATTTATTGTCTTGTTGTCCACTGCTAGTTCCATGTTCTTTTTTACCATTCTTTTTCCTCATTTTCAGTATTTTTTTTATTTGCACTTTTACAGAAGCTCTTAATAATCTGGGCAAATCATATTAACCTTCTGTATTAGTACTTTTCCCGTTACCAAAAAGGAGTAAATAGCAAAATACTCTTTTGTATAGTACTTTTTTTTTTTTAAACCGATTTGTGTTTTTTTCTGTATATATATCTAATCACTGGAAAGGCATTTAGCAGGGAGGCGCGCCCATGAATTTCTACGCCTCGAACCCGGTCGAAGAGAGCATCACCTCGATTGAGGTTGGGATCCGGGACGTCTCCACCACCATGGTGTTGGGCGGCAACGGGACGGATAAGAACCAGTACACGTTCCTAGAAACGAACCGCGTGGTCTCCCCCCAGCGGCAGCGCGTGGGCGGGGCGGTCAAGCGGCCCCCGCTCGCGGCCAAGGAGGGCGACGCCAAGAATAGCAAGACCGGCGAGGACGCCAACCCGCGGCGTGGCAGAGTGTCTATCCTTGACAACATTGTGGGGCGGCGGCCGCGCGGCGAAACGGCCTCCAGCGGCTCCGCCCCGCTTGAGGAGGCACGGAGTGGAGCGAGCCAATCTCCGAGTAAGCAGCAGCAGGATCAGACGCTCTTCGAGGCCCTGCGCCGCCGCCGGCAATCCGCGGAGCGCAGCCCCTCCGTCAGCAACACCTCCGTCGGCGCGCACGACGCGGTCTCGTGCACCATTATGGTGGACGTGGACGTCGACGCGTCGACGACGGGCACGCCACAGCCGCCGCCGCCGATGCCCGCGGACCACGACGGTTTCTCTTCCTCCTCCTCCGACCACGGCCGCATCGAGGACAACGTCATGATGGTGCACCGCACCTCGCAGATCTACTTCGGCGCGCCGCCCGCGAAGGACGGGCGGCAGAGCAGCAGCGCCCCGCCGCACGCGCCGCACGACGCCGGCGCGGCCGCGGACGACGCGGCGAGCACCGGCACGGACCGGCCGCTGCGGCGCACGGACGGGCGGCCGCAGCCGCTGCCCACGATCAAGAGCCCGTCCCGGCGCGGCGGGGGGGAGGGCGCCGCGGCCGCGAAGCGCCACACGATCCCGTCGCCCTCCGCGTACGTCCCCATCGGCGCCGCGCCGCGGGACGTGCGCTCCGGTAGCGCGACGGCGACGACGCCGCCGCACGACTTGGCCTTCTTCGCGACGAACATGCAGGCGAGTCTGGACTCGCGCGACGGACCGCCGCTCGCCTTCCGCGCGCTGCTGCCGCTGCCGCCGCCGCCGGCGGCCCTCGCGCCACCGGCGCCGCCGCAGCGCACGCCGGGCGCCCAGGCGAAGCGCGGCAGCGGCAGCGGCGCGGACGACGACGACGACGACGGCGCGCACACCACGCCGTCGGACTCGCCGCACTTCTACCCCTCGCTGCCCATGGCGCCGCCGGGCTCGCCGCCGCGCGGGGCCATCCCGGCCCCGCCGCCGCGGTCGCCGCCGGCCGCGGAGGCCGAAGACGGGCCGCGGCCGCGGACGGCGCCGCACCATGCACTGGCCGCGCCGCCGGAGGTGGAGGAGCGGGTGCTGCGGTCGCCCGCGCCGGGCTGCGGCGGCATGCTCGTCATCGAGTCGGGGGAGAACCTCATCTTCATGCGCAGCGCCGCCGAGGGCAAGCGGCCGCCGTCGCCGCTGCCGCCCTCCGCGACGGACATGACGAACGACTCCGTGATGCTTGACGAGGAGTCGCTGCTGCGGACGGTGGTGTCGCGGCAGAGGGACGTCACGCTGTCGCACCGCAGCGACCTGCCGCCGCCGCTCCACACGCGGCCCCTCGCGGACGAGGGGTCGATGCCACCCGCGCTGTTCCGCCACGCGGCCAGCCCGGCGGCGGAGCCGCGCGCGCCGCCGCCGCCGCCGCCATCGTCTAGCGGCTCCTGTAGCGCCTCGCGCGTGTCGGAGGAGGGGAGGGCGGCGGCGGTGCAGGAGCGGCCGCGCGCGCCGTCGCCGGTCACGCACGTGGGCAACGCGGTCGTGAGCACGAGCGGCATCGAGAAGTCCAGCTGCCTCCAGTACTTCGCTCAGTACTTCTCTGACATGCAGGGGTCGCAGACCCTGTCGCCGCCGCACAGCTCGCGCCGGGCGGACGGCCCGGGCAGCAACGCCAGCAGCACGGCGAGCGCGCTGTACATCCCCAAGTCGCCCTCGGCGCAGCTGCCCTCGCCCAGGCCGGACCGACTGCGGACACTGGTGACCTCGTCCGCGCCGGTCGCGTCGGCGGCGAGCCCGCCGAAGGCGCCGGCGCACAACCCGTCGCCGCGCAACAGCGGCACGCTGCTGCTGGGGCGGGTGCACTCGCCGCCGCGCCAGCTGCCGGGCCTGCAGCACCGGCAGAACAGCATCGGCAGCGTCGACAGCGCGACGACGCCGCTGCTGCACCTCCTGCCAGCCGCGCTGCCGCCGACGCCCGGGTCCCCCGACAGCGTCGGCGCCTCCTCCGCCTCGCAGGCGAGCGCCGCGGGTGGGTCGCCGGCGCGGCCGGGGAAGAAGGGGACGGCGCCGCCGGGGCCGGAGCTGACACCGGCGCTGGCCCGCTACCTCCAGACGGAGGAGGGGCTGCGGTCGCTGCGGGACGACCTGGAGGAGCTGCCGGACGAGAGGATGCATCTGGCCACGCCGGCCGCGCGCCGCCCCCCGCCGCCGCCCTTCGGCACGATCGTGAAGCCGCCACCGGAGCACCGGAACAGCCGCAGCGACGTGGTGTTCGAGACGCGGCAGGGGCAGGGCGCCGCCCCCGTGTCGCCGAACAGCATGGAGGAATCCTCCCTGTCACCGACGCAGGGGAGCGGTGGGAGGGGTCGCAGGACGACGCGGAATGCCTTGCGAGCTGACGCGCAGCATGCGGCCAACCACCACACGACGATGAAGCAGTTCATACAGGCGTCTGATTTCATCAAGAACGCGAAGGCGAACAGTGAAAAGCGAAACAGCAAAACAGATTCGAGAACTTCAATGTAATTTGCAGTTTTGATTTTCTTTAGTTTTGAATACTTGGATTCATATATATTTTTTGACTTTGTTACCGCTCGGTTTTTTCACCCAACATTGAATACATGTATAATCTCTGGATTGTTGTTGTATTGGGATCAAATACGCGATAAACCTAGTAAACACGTTTCACGTTTTGTTTGTTCCCTAATGGTGTTGTTCTTTTTTTTTCCTTTACTTGTTTGATTGCCGGCCGTTATTGAATGTTTCTGTTCAATTGCATTGTTGTTACTTTTTTTTTTGGCACACAATTTATCATTTATACATGCGAGTCATTTTACACTTATATCGGTGCCAACACAGACGGACATGTAGAACAACGTACTGTGGCTTGCTGTTTAAGGTGAAAGGTGATGCTTACTTTCTTCTTTTTTAGTGTATGAATTATTTTTTCATTTCATTTTTGTCATAACTTCTTCCTTACTGTACATTGCAGTTGCTCGTTTTTTTTTCTTTTTTGTCATGGAAGTTCTCATTTTGTTTTTCATCTTTTTCATGTTCATTAAAAATAGTTCGTTGTTTTTGTTGAGGGGGAGCCTAGTATTAAACACAGACAAATCCACTCAAAATATCAAAAAACTACAAACACTTTTTTCGAGCCCTTTTCCGTATGGAAAAGATATTATAGACGAGAAGTAAAAACGTCAAGATGCTTTTATTGACTTCAACGTTTTAAAAAAACTGTGTTCTTTAAATTCATACAAACCACTGTCACGCTTTCTTCGACGACGTACGCACCACTGACTGTGGGTGTATCAAATATATTTCTTGTTCGCCTGTGGGTGATACTGGTAGTGTTGTGATGATTTTATCTGTTGCCCCTTATCTCCCTCCTCACCCCTTTTCACATGCGACGCAAGAAATCTGTTGACATCCTTTTCTCCATTTCTCGACATCGCTGCCATGGGCCACGGGGCTGCGAAGACACAAGCCCCGTCGCCGCCCATACAGCCACCGCAGCACCCGTACCGTGGCCGCGGCCTCTCCATAGCGGAGGTGTACGACGCGCCAGGCATCCTCACCGCTGTGTATGAGGTATACCCGACGCGGGGCCGGCGGCCCACGCTGCCACCGCTGGAGGCGGCGGACCGCACGGCCAGCCGCTCTCCCTCGCCGGAGGCGGCGCGGGCGGACGGCGACGGCTGTACGGTCGAGAGCACCCCGGGCCCCCGGGAGCTGTCCCGCACGCACGTGCTCCAGCGGAGCCCCTCCCGCGACACCATGTGGGAGGCGCCGACGAGCTGCAGCGGTCTCTCCTCTAACGTCGAGACGCACCAGTCGGCCTCCGATATTTACTTCCGCGAGCCGGGCGCGCTGCACCGGCGGCGGGCGGCGGGCGGCGGGAAGAAGGCGCAGGCCCTCGCAAACCCCCTCCTTAGTAAGTACGCCCCGACGCAGCCGTCGCGGGTGCGCACCGTTCACGTCGCCGCGGAGGACCCGGCGACGGGGACGTGCCGCGTGGTGTACGGCGCGGCCCCCGCCCCCCACTGGGCCGCGGCCGACGCACAGGCGCTGCTGGACATCATGACACTGGAGGACGCGCGGAGGGCGGTGGACGCGGATCGGGTCAACCGCCCCCGCTCGAGCGGGGCCGACCGCGGCGAGGCCATCCCCTACATCGACGGTGGGCTTGGCCCGCCGTCCGCAGACACGCCGAACGCGGTGAACCGCCGCGAGCCGGACGGCGGGGCGCGCGCGCTGCAGGAGATTCTCTTTCTCCGCAAACGCGAGTGCCACGCGAACGCCAAGGCGAAGAAGCGGGTCACGCTGCTGCCGCCGCCGCCGGGCGCGGGCTCGGTCCGGGCGGCGGCGCGGGGCAGCACGGGGAGCGGCGCGCCGTGGGACGAGACGGACGGCGAGAGCACTGTCGTCTCCTTCCCTATGGAGAGCATCTGCTTCTCGCTCCCGTACGGCTCGGCGGGGACGTGCGGGAGCCCGGGCCTGCCGCCGGCCACCCGCCTCACGGACGACGGGGGCCGCCACCCCGTCCATGCGCTGCCACCGCTCACGCACGTGCCGCGACGGGGGCAGCAGCAGGGCAACCGCCGCGCGCTGCCGGCAGCGGCGACGGCGAAGGCGCCCGTCGTGCTGACGGCGGCGCCGTGGGAGGTGCGTCATAACGTGGGGGACGCCGAGAAGGAGTATGTAGGGCAGCCGCCCACATCGCACTGGCTTACGTCTCCGCTGTGGGACAGCCAGGCGGTGTAGAAATCTACCCTGTAAAAGGTACAGTTATGACTGAACCATTCCTCTTTTTTTTTTCTCTCTTTTCCTTTTTTATTGTGTGTGTCTTTTCCCCTTTTTTTGTCTTTTTTGAGACACTGAGTTTTTAAATAAGTGTTGTATTTTATTGTTAGACGTGCACGAAAGCCACTACATGAGGTGTTCATTCATTTTTCTTCCTAGTAGCTATAATGAGTCATTCGGATATATTTTTGTACCTTTCTTCAGTATGAATAATATGAATGATAACGGTTTCTTTTAAATTACTGACAGTGCTTTTTTTTTTTAACTATATTTTAGTATTCCCTGTATTTCCTGTACAAGAAACGAAGTATATTCTTCTTTTCGTTTTTCCCTTTTCACCTCTTTTTTGTTTTTTTAATTTCCTGTTTTCGTTTTTGTATGTGATATGGTTTCTTTTAAAGCATGGTTAGGCGATTGTGTTTCCACTCAAAGAATGCTCCTTTATGTACGGCCGTAGTATAATCGTTTAGGAGTTAGCTCTATATAAAGCAATGATACGTGTTTTCCTTGTGATGTTTTGCGGATAGTGTTAGAATAGCATGGTAACTTCTTTATCGCACGTGCTTTGCAGTGTATGTATGAAGCTTCTAACAGTTATGCTTTTTCTCCTTCTGATTTTCTCTCTCTCACTCTCCTCTGATAAGTGTGAAAGCGATCTATCTATATGCCCCACGCATTGCTTGCGGTCACCGTGTTGAGCGCGGTATCCTCGACGGTGTATGCAACATACAACCTGGTTCAAGTAGGCCGATTTGCCTCCTTAACCGATGACGAGAGGAACAAGTACCTGGAGAAGCGACGAGACGCTATAGACCGTCAGAACGCCGCGCATGACGCAGCTGGAGGTACAGCGCGGACAGCCACACCGTTTCTCACGACTCTGTGGGCGCGGTCGAAAGCGGTGGCGTGGACTGTTTCCGCGGTGAGCCGGGGTCTGCTGTATCCATTCACCGCGCTCTGCGCGCAGTGGACGCTACTATTTCATAAAGCGTTGGTGCTGGACGCCGTCCCCCCCATTTTCCCCTCTTCCTTTTACGACTTGGAGTCGCGCACACATGTCCGTCTGCATCCGAAGAACATGCTGGAGGCGTTTGAGTTGGGCCGTATTCACAACATGGTTGCGGGTGGGGGGTCCGCAGAGGTGGCGGATGCGCTGAGTCGAGCCTCTGTCATGGCAGGCCACGCCGTGACCGCGGCTGAGCTGCAGTCGCTCCCGCAGCTGCTGCAGCAGATGATGCACCAGCGGAGTGCGCTGGACCGCGTGCGTTCCATGTTTTCGGTGGTGAACATGATGTGGGTCACTTCTATTGTGGGGATGGCCATCACCGTCGGCCCCACAGCCTACTATCTTCTCCACCCGTACATTAATTTCGGCAGGATCTCGCGTGTGCTCTTGGCACTGCTGCGCACCTCCTTAATTCCCTCCGCATACCTGGCATCGTTCCTCTTGACGGTGGAGTCTCTCCGATACAAGGACTCGGAGTACACCAATACGGGTGTCATGCTGGCCCTCTCTGCCCAGGTGCTCTTCTGGCTGGGCATCCGCAGCAGTTTTTCATACCTCTCGTATATCTGTCTATACCAGGACGTTTCGAGCCGTGTTCTGCTTTCTTCACTTCTCGCACTGTGTGCTCTGCACGCGGCACCCACCGCCATCCTGCACCAGAGCACGCTCCTTGGCTACACAGCTGTGGTGCCGTTTGTCATGTCCATGGGTTTCGTGTCGTTTGCCACCCACGGCACCATCTGGATTGGCTTTGAATCCAAGAATGAACTTGTAAGCACGGCGGTGGGGTGCGCCTCTGCGCTGGCGCTCTTTCTTGGGCTAAAGGCCCTGCAGTTCGACCCGTACTACCTCCGGCCGTTCCAGCAGGCGGTCGGCACCTTCGGCACCAGCGTGTATCTGCTCGCGCTGGATATCAATGCTTACACCACGAAGGGGGCGCACGGAACGATTCTGTACGCGGCGAATCTGGCTGGTCTGGCGGTGGCCGGGCAGCTGCTACAGATGGCGTCGCTCTCCATCGTTGCCCAGGTGTACACGGGTGTCTATCTGTTCACCATGTACTGCGACTACGGTACGCGGCTGCCAGGGCAAAAGCAAACCGTGTTCTTGTTTTCCCTTTTCAGCCTCATGTTTGGGAGTGCCTGGTATGTGAGCACACACCCTGAAGTAGTGGTGGCAGCAATCAGAGGTTGTGAACCTCCCCTGTAGTGCACATATACTGTTTTGCTTATTCATTCATTTTTTCTATCACTTTACTTTCAAAACATTTTTTTTTGTTTGCGTTTTACTACTCATCAATGTTCTTTTTTTATCATCCTTTATGAAAATTTATCTATGTCTCCTCTCAACCACTCCAGTGCTTTGTGTGACCTATTATTCTAGAGATTCGCCTTTTTTTTGCCTTTCTGTTGCGCGCGCCATGCACACTGCTGGCAACTGCGAGTAGTTTGCAGTGATCGGCTTTCTCATATGCATGTATACACACATCCCCTCTTTCTCCTCATGATTCTCTTTTCAACTATGACTCCCTGTAAGTTCACGATTGTATACGTATACACACGTGAGTGCATTACTTTTTTTTTGTTGTTGTTTGTAGAATTTTTCGTTTTTTTTTTTTTAGTGGCGCAATGGGCACGTGTGAAGCCAAGCCGAATGTGTACGCTGCCCCTCCCCCGGACACCTTTGTGCACGACGCGAACGGGCGATATATTAGAGGAGTGTCCAACCCAGGTGGCCCTCTGCAACAAGACCCGTCGAGGCAAAGGATGTCTAATGCGTCCAGCGCCGGTTCTGCCTCTATGCTAATGAAGTTCCTCCCCAAGGAGGGTGACACTGGCCCCAAGAAGTCCCCAAAGGCCGCGCCGCCGAGTCAGAAGGGGAAGCCGCAGAAGAGCAAGGATGCAAAGTCTGACAAGGACAAAAAACCCGAGAAGGACAAGAAGTCCGACAAGGATAAGAAGTCCGACAAAGGTAAGAAGTCTGGCAAGGACAAGCAGTCCGAGAAGGATAACAGGTCCGACAAGGAGAGGAAGGAGGCGGCCCCGGTCCCGCGGCTGGACGCCAAGAGCGACGTGGCGAAGCCGACGCCCAAGAGCCCGGCGGACCTCAACCCCCTCTACTCCCCGAACAACGCCGCCCGCGGCGGCGCCGCCGCGCCGATCCCCCACGCGAACCCGCCGACGGGGCCTGCCATGGCACCCGCGCCGCCGAACTACGCGGCCGCGCCCAAGGCGCCGGTGCGCGTGCCCAGCAAGCGGTGGTACAAGGGGCCGCAGGGGGCCCCCGGCGTGGGCCCGGCGGTCGTCGCGACGGCGGCCCCGGGCGGCGTGCCGCTGCCGATGCCGACGGCGGGCATCCTGAACAAGATGAGCAGCTTCAAGGTCGTGCGGCGCAAGAGCCCGGCGGACGACGACGCGGCCGCGGCGGCGGAGGAAGAGCCGGCGCCGAAGAAGTCGCAGCTGACGGGGTGGTTCAAGCGCTACGAGACGGCGGAGGGGGAGGAGGGCGGGGAGGTGCAGGGTGAGGCTGACGCCCCGGCGGAGCCGCCGGCGGCGGCCGAGGCGGAAGCCGCCCCGACGTCCGGCAACGGACCGGATGCGGACGACGCCGCGTCCTACTGCAGCGAGGACCAGTACAGCACCACGGGGTTCTTCGACTCGTTTCGGCAGTTCGCCGAGGCGCTGGACTACTAGCGCGGGGCCGCCATGGACCGCTGGAGGGCGCCACAGCGGGACGCGCTCCACGCCCCACTTTAAGCGCGTGGGGGTGGTCAGGACGGGACGGCGCCGCGAGGGCGCGCAATCGGCGGTGAAGGAGAGCTGTCCCTATGCACTATGCATGTAGTTGTTATTGTTTGTTCGTTTGGTAACATTTATATTTGTTTTACTCCTTTTGCGTTGAAAAACAATCTGTGTGCGTGATGCTTTCTGTTTGTTTCTCCTTTTAACACTTTTTTTCTTTTCCTTTTATAATTACTTCAATCGTTAAACCTGAGTATTTGTCTTGTCGAAAGCATATACAATATAAATGTATATATATTTGATTGAGCTCAAATAAATTTGATGCACTGTGTCAAGTGATTCTAAACGTCTGCATCTGCATACAGGCGGGTTGTGTTTGTGTGAGAAATAATTAACGTATGTATCTAATCTCAACATACGTTTTTCTTTTAACACGTATCGTGCTGCGCCCCTTCGGTTAGTTTTTTCAATGAAAATCACATATGTGGGCGATGTAAAAGAGCAATTATATTTTTCGTCTTTTCCATTTTACTTTTTATTTAAACGGTTTTTCCTTGCAGTTCTATAATGACTGGATAAGGTGGTTGGGAATTATAAGAACAACAACAACAACAACAAAAAAAAAAGACGATTGTGAACGAAGAGCAATCACAACACCTTTTACAGAAGTTTGTTGTGTGCATTGTAGACATGCACGGCTGCTGACCATGTTCGTAAAATGGAATGTGTGCATGGTTCTTACACATGGACGACGGTGTACTCTCTCTTACTTCTTCCTTCTTCTGTTTTTTTTTTTTACTTGTTTTTCTTTTTTTTAACAGAGAATTTAAATCCGTCAAACTGTGCTTGTGCTTATTAATTGTTTTGCGCATTTGGATACTATTT
The DNA here is from genome assembly GCA_000482145.1 of Strigomonas culicis. Classification (NCBI taxonomy): domain Eukaryota; phylum Euglenozoa; class Kinetoplastea; order Trypanosomatida; family Trypanosomatidae; genus Strigomonas; species Strigomonas culicis. The sequence goes on along the minus strand of AUXH01000301.1, from coordinate 8,722 downwards.
ATCTAATCAAAATACCTTTTTTTCCTCCTATGTCGAACAAAGGCGAATTTTTATCGAGTCTGGTGGACCTTTCGGTCCACGAAAAATGGATCGCCGTTGTAGCGCATGGACGGCGCATGGCTATGGAGGCGGCAGATGCCTCGCTGCAGCTGCTGGTGGAGCTGTCGAGCACGCCGGACTTCTACGAAAGCCGCGTGGCGTGTATGCTGCTCCGTGGCTACGCGGCGGCCGCACTGGCGCAGCACCACGTCTCGTTGAGGGAGCTGCGACGCGAGGCGGGCGGCGCGCCGGAAGGCGCGGTGTACGACAAGATGTCCGCGGTGCTGCCGCCCGCTTGCCTCTCCTGCGCGGCGAAGCTGCGGCGGCACCCCTCCGAGCATGTGCGGTGCCTGGTGCCCTTTTATCTCCGCGAGCCACATTCATTACAGGAAGACGCGGAGACGGCCGGAGGAGAGGTGCTGAGGGCGGAGGCGGTGGCCGCCCTGTTCGACGTCTCGGCGACAGCGGGAGTGGATCAGCTCCAGGCCATGTTTGAAAAGAAGGAGCAGCTCCTGCGTCGGTTCCAGGGCCCATCGGTAAGCGGCGTGCGGCAGCTCGTCCGGCGGGCGATCGACGCGCGGGACCTGTCCACGAACGATCAGCTGTACCTGGCCGACACGGTTTTGTTTTTCCTCACCAAGCTCTTGGCGCCACACAGGCATATGTCAGACCCGTCGAATGTGCAGGCGGTCGCACTCTTCCAGGAGAGCTTCCCGCTCCTCCTGCCGCTTCTGCGGCAGCATGGGAAAGAGCCGTGGTACCAAAACGAGATCGTGCTGCCCTTGGTGCGGAAGGATACGCACAACACACTCTGGTTCCTTGTCCACCAAGCAGCGGCGCGGCCAGCGGAGCTGATGCTGACAGACTTTGCCTTGCAGGACACGGCGCTCTCCCAGCGGTGCCACCGCCGCCTGCAGCGCGACTCGGAGCTGGTGCGGCGCCTGCTCCTGCTGAACTACTTTGGGGCCTTCTCCCTCGCCGACGAGGCGGATGGCGGCCCTGCTGTGTCCGCGCTGCTGCCGATACTGCGCCGCGACGATGTGCGGCGGTTTGTGTATGCCCAGCACCTCCGCAATATCGAGGCGCGCACCCGCCAGCTGCGGGCGGAGGGGGTGCCGGTGGCGGCGGACGGCTACGCCGTGCTGCGGCCGCTGTCGTACTTCCTCGGCGACGAGTGCGTCGCCTGCCTCCCCGACGCCGCGGACCGCCGCACCGAGGTCGAGCGGAAGGTGCGCGAGTGCCCGGCCGGCGCCGCGCTGGCACCGGTGCTCACGTGGTGCAGCAACCTCCCCTTCCCAGTGTACGAGGAGCGGCTGAAGCCATGCGCGCAGTACGGCCACGTCGACCTGCTGCACGCAAAGGATGTGGACGACCGCGGCCACGCGTTGTGCATGGCGGTGCGCACCCTCCGGCTGCACCCCGAGCACGCGCACACGGTGTTCGCGTTTCTCCGCGCGCACCTGCCGCCGCAGCCCGACCCGCTCAAGCAGCAGGTGTGGGGGGAGCTGGGCCGCCTGCCGCCGGCGGCGCTGCGCCGCTTCTACGCGACGGCGTGCGCCGCGGCGCGCGAGGTGCTGGAGCAGACCGTGGCGGCGCTGGTCGAGAACCTCTTTGCGAGCCGTGACACGAGTGTGCGGAGCTACGAGCTGGTCCTCCGCTTCCTGGCCACCCGCATGCTCGTTGTGAGCGAGGCCTTTGCGCTCGCGTCGCTGCGGCGCGTCGCGCAAAAGACGGATGTGCTCTCTTTTTCGCTTGTGCTGCCGGAGGACAGGGGCCCGCGCGGGCACGCCCTCGCGCGCCGCACCTTCCAGACCCTCTACACCGCGCTGTTCCACCCGCTGCTCCTGGCGCGTCTGCGCGCGGGGGCCCGCGCGACGGACGCACTGCGGGACGACTTGGCGTCCATCGGCGTGCACTACCTGGCCACGGTGAAGGACCTCGCGGCGGAGGTGCTGCGGCCGCTGCTGCACGGCGCCGCCCACGCGGACGCGGCGGAGCTGCGGCTGCGTGCGCTGACGTACAGCATGCGGCTCTACCCGGTGGAGACGCTGCCCTACGTGCGGGGCGAGCTGCTGCGCGCGGCGCCCGACGTGGCGCTGGTCGGCGCCGTGTCGGACCTCCTGGCGCGCGAGGGCCGCGAGGCGGTGCTGCTGCCGCTGCTGCTGCTCGACGCGGCGGCGGTGACGCAACTCCAGCGCGGCCCGTACTACCGGGCGGTCTGCCGCGGCGCAGACCCGCGCGGCCCGCCGGCGTGGGCGGCGCACCACGCGGTCCTCTTCGCGCAGAGTCCGCGGTACCTGCGGGGCTGGTCGGCGCCGCTGCAGGCCGCGTACGTGCGCTTCCTGTGCGGCAAGATGCGGCCGGCCGAGGCAGACGACGAGGCGCCGCAGCCGGCGGACGTCCTGTTGCGGCGGCCGCTGTTCCACCTTCTGCGGGCGCTGCCGTGCTGCACAATCGACACAGACCCGCTGCTCGCCCGCCACGCCGCGGAGCCGACCGCCGCGGCGGCGCCGGACGCACAGCTGCGGGAGCTGACGGTCGAGCTGATGGGCCACCTCACCGATGCGGCGACGCTGCCGCGGCTGCTGCGGCTGCTGGAGCACGCGGCGACCGCCAGGCCCGCGCTCGCGGCGCTGCGGCGGCGGCTGCGCGCCATGGCGGGTGCCACATCGCCCGCGGCGCGTGTGGCGGAGGTGGTGCGCCTGCTCCGGCCGGCGCTCGCCAGCCGGCAGGTCGCCGTGCAGCGCGGGGCAATCGCCTGCGTCGGCGAGCTCGGCGGCGGGGCCGCGCCGGACGCCTTGCTGACCTTTGTGCGCGAGCGGGCGGCCGGCGATGGGGCGCTGCACAAGGACGTCCTGGCCGCCGTGCTGGCCTGCCTGGAGCGGCACCTGGACCACGCGGCGGTGTGGGGGCTGCTCGACGAGCTGGTGCGGCGCTTCTTCGAACCGTTCGCCGCGGAGGCGGGGGCGGATGCCGCCGCCGCGCCGTGGGTGGCGCCGGAGCACCTCCTGGCCATCCTCTCCTACGCGCGGGACCGCTTCGGCACGTGCGCGGCGCCGGGGGCCGCCGCGCAGGTCGCACGGCAGCACGACGGACTCGTGCTCGCCGTCCTGCAGCGCGGGGCGGCGGCGGAGCAGGTTGTGGTGGTGCAGCTCGACCGGCTCGCGGCGGACCTCCGCGCGGCTGCTGCCGCTGACCCGGGGGGCGAGGACGCGGCGCGCGGCCCGCCGCCGCCGCGCCTGCGGGCGCTGGCCTGTCAACTGCAGACGCTCGGCAGCGTGCAGTCCCGCGCGCTGCGGTGCCTTGTGGACCGCAGTGACGCCGCGCGTCGCGAGGAGATAGGCGCGTTGGTGGAGGTGGTGAAAGGTTATGTGCGGCGCGCCGCGACCTGCGGCAGCGAACATGGAAAGTGCGAGCGGGAGCGTCGCTGTCTTCTAGCGGTCCGCGAGCTGCTGGGCCACGTCTTTGCGCACAGCGGCCTCATCACGCGAGACGAGCTCTTCACGCTGGTCACCCACGATGGCATGCCCGCGGCGCTCTTCACGCAAATTGTGCGGGACTTCATCGAGGTGTACCGGGAGCGTCACGCAGAGACGCACGGGCAGCGGCGCGACCGGAGGCGTGGTGGGGGCAGCGGCGCGGTCCGCTTCGGCCTTGTCACGTGCGCGCTGTCGCACGGGGCGGGGACCGCGGCGGGTGGGGCGGCGGCCGCCGCGGAGGACGCGCTGTTCACGGACCACCTCCTGACCTTCCTCTTGACGCACGCCGCCGCGCGGCGGCGGCTGGCCGACACGAGCACCCTGACGGACCTCCTTTTCCACGCGCCCCCGCAGCGGTGGCTGGACGGGCTCGAGCGGCTCTACGGCCATCCGCTGGACCGCGCCGCGGACGGCGGCGGCCCGCTGCCGGTGCTCGTGACGGGGGCGCTGCTGCACCCCGGCACGTACGCGGCCGCGCTGCGGCAGCTGGAGGGCTGCGAGGTGGGCCGCCTGCTCGACCTGCCGGCGCGGGCCGGCCAGCTGCCGCGGGCGGAGGCAGTGCTGCGCGCGCGCGCGGACGCGTTTGAGGGCGGCGATGTACACCGCTTCTACTTTGCTGTCTTTCTGAAGCTGGTCGCGCTGCAGTGCTACGTGAAGATGGAAGCGAAGCGGGCGCAGGGCACGGCGTTCAAAACGATCCTGAGGCGGCACTACATCGATCATGGCAGTGCATGCGTGAATGCGCACGCATGGCTGAGGGGATCCGTTGACCAGCTGCTGTGAGACACTACATGCAAGGCCGGGTAACATATTTGTATCCCTCCCCCTCGCTTCATCCATCCCTTTATTATTGTTATTGATATTGTTATTCTTATTGTGATCTAACATTCTCCGCGTACATGCGTATAGAGCTTTGGACTGTATCCTCTGTACCCTCCCACATCATTTCCTCACTTTCTCCTTATCATTAAAAAAAAAAATAGAGTTTTTATTTTCCTGTTTTTTACTAGCTAATTTGTTTTCAATTTTTAAAGCTAAACTAAATACAACAAAAGTATACCCCACCCTAAACTAAAAAGAAAAAACTGATTTTTAACTAACTAATTAACTGATTCACTAAACCTATATTATACCCCTAAAAACAAGCAAACTAACTAAGAAGAACAACAAAAAAGAGAAATAATCAATGGTCCAGAAGAATACCCAAGATCCTTCCGGGGACTATCACGACGGCGCGGCTGAAAAGAACCGCGAGGTGGAGGTAGCGGGTTACGAGCAGGAGCAGGGGAAGACGAACGAGCCCTACGAGGACGCGGATGCGCGCGTGCGCTACGCGAAAAGGGACCCTGCGAAGCGGGACGCCCCGGTGTTGATCGGCTGGCGCATCGCCCTCTTTCTTTTCACGTCGACAATCGTGCAGAATCTCAGCAGCAATACATATTCTCTGTTCCAAACCGGTTACAATAACTGGACTACAGAACAGCAGTCTGGCTACCTCTCTACGAGCGCCAGTATGCTTCTTCTCGGCCCTGTTTTTGGTTTCTTCATGGACATGTTCCGTGTGCGCGGGGAGCGCTACCGCGTGTCCATCATTGCGGGTTGTGTGGTCAACATCATCATCTCCTTCGTCACGTACGCCAAGTACCCTGCCGTTGGGGACAACTTTTACAGCGGTGTCATCATGTACTGGCTCCAGCAGGTATCGGTGATGTTTATCTACATTCCGATGAATGTGGTGGTGATCCGCTATGCAAACCGCTGCTTTTACAACTCGCTCTCGTACGAGTACGACCGGCTGAATGAGCAGCTCGGGCACAAGGGCACCGAGAAGACGGCCGACGAGCGGCAGCAGATCCGCAACGTGGAGAGCACGGCCCGTGTCGGCAATATCATGGCGCAAACGATGCTCTGCCGCTCCATGGGCTCCTTCGTCTACAGCATCTTCCATATACACACCACCGGCACGACGTCTGTAAAGACACCCATCACGCTACGCTGGTGGGTGTGCATGGGCGCGATCGGGTCCTGCGTCCTGATCCTGCAGATCCTCTTCCTCATGAAGCGCAAGTACTTTGCGGACTACAACGCAAACGACTCCAAGAAGTCTCTGTGCGCGCAGTTCGTCCGAGACGTGATCAAGGTGAAGCGCGCCAGCCTCGGCCGCACCCACAAGCCGATTGGTTCGAACTATCTGTTCATCATACTGTTCATCTTCTTCTTTTACTCGATCCCAGATGGCATGACGAACTGTCGCTACAGCTTTCATATGACGAAAGCGGATTCAACAAAGAAGCACTGGATGCGCGCTTATACCATTCTCGCGTCCCTTGGAACTGTGCTCGGTCCCTTCTGCTACGCACTTTGGATGACGCTCGCCTACATGTTCGAGAATCGTCGCCACCGCCGTCGCCTGCAGGGCATGCTGAACACGGTGCAGCGCCTCAAGCGTAACAACGAGGACGACGAGAACTCCGCCTCCGATGATGACATCGACCACGAGGATGGCCTCCGGCTGGTGGACAAGCCGTACTTCTACTCCCCTTGGCAGGCCGGCACGACCGTGATTACCTTTGCCGGGTGCGCGTCGTGGGCCTTTGGCATCTTCTTCCACCTGATTGGCGTGATGGGTCGGTACAACCCCAACTTCAACTACAACGTGTTCATTCTCTTTGACGTCGTGGTGACAAATGCATGCTATTACTTCACCATCGTATCGAGCATCGCCTTGGTTGTGATCCACTGCCCTTTCAACTACGAGGCGAGCGCCTTCACCTTGTATAGCGCGGCCTTCGCCGGCACGGGCTCGGTCACGTACCCCTTGACGAGCAGCCTCGCGAGCTCGTTGGGCGTTGGATCCATTGGATGGTATTCCTCCGTGGGCAAGGGGTACTGGAAGCTGTTGCTCATTTCCATCTTCTTTCGCTTCATCCCCATGCTGTTTGTGCCCGGGCTGCCCAAGTGCCGTGCGGACGTCCGCATGAACGTTGAGAACATGGAGGGCTGGGTGGTAAACGAGGAGAACCAGTCGCGTCCGGCAATCGTCTGCACCCGCGACGTCATCCTGGAGGAGCGCGAGAAGCCCCGTGAGGTGTGAGCCCGCTCGCCTACAGGAAGTCGAAGAAGACGGAAGTGATGGCGTGAGAGCACGACTACTTGTTGTGAAAGAACACACAAAAAAAGGAAGGGATTCACCCTCTTTTTTTTTTTTACATCATTGAAAGGAAGGCAGATTTAAGCACAACTAATAGTAGTATACAAAAAGGAATGAGAAATAAAGTAACAAAAATACTCTACTTTTTCTTCTCGTATTGTTTTTTGTTATTATTGGTATTCGCTTTTATCATACACTCTTACCAAAAGCCTGACCACATTTTCAAAACAAAATGTATTTCTTTTTTTGTTTTGTTTCCTTTTTGTCCCTCCTTCTTTCCTTTTTTATTACTTTTGCATATTTCATTTTTTTTTCCCCCCTTCTCCCTCTTTTTTTTAGTTCCCAAAATTTCTTTTTGTTTTGTGTCATTATTTGTGTTTCTTCCGGATTAAACACGCTTTGTTGTGAAACGCACGACACTAGAACAGAAAAAAAAAAGACACATTTATACACAAAAATATTAAACTTGTTTGGGGTTTTAAAGATACTATTCCTCGTTTTTTTTTCTCCATTGTAAAGGAATGTATCAAATTAGAAAGAAAACCATAATTAGTGCAAAAAATAATTATTTTCTTTTTTTCTTTACTTACTTTTTTCTTTACTCAGGTTGAGAGAATTGACTTTTACATGTCCTTAAATCCATGCTTTTTTTTCAGATTTCGCTAAAAGTCCAAAAGTCAAAAGAATGATCCCGAAAAATGGAAAATATTTAAAAAAAACAAATCTTTAAAAAAAATAGTAGTGCTCTTACTATGAAATATAATTCTCCTTCATGGTACATTATATACATTCTTTTTTTTTTGCTCGTTTGTGTGTTACGGTTCCGTATGATTCACCCTTTCTCTCGTTTTCTCTTTCTTGCTGTTTTCCAGCACCCACCCACACACAGATAGCCCATTGTGAGTAATAGTACGTTGCTTTTTTTTTATTATATATATATATATACGAGTGTTTATTATTATTATTATTATTGTTTTCCCTTGCTGTTATATTCCCGCTCACATGAGTCAGTCATCCTTTTTGCGTTCGCTTCTGAAGATTCACGGGGATGTCCGCGGTGGCGCGACGCTCGACGAAGAGCTCTCCCGCTACCCGCACGAGCCGGCGACCGCACGTCGGAGTGGCTCCCACGAAAGTGGTCCTGCTGCCGCCGCCGCGGATGAGCGCCGCCCAGCGGTTGCCGAGCCGCCCCCCGCGCCGGTGCCGCCCACCGCGACCGACATGGGTCTGCCGGACACGAGCAGCCTCCCTGCCGAGGCCGCGGTGCCGCCCGAGCAGCACGTCGAAGACGGGAGCGACGGGGTGGGCCCGCTGATCCTCCTGGCGCCCCCACTGAAGGAGCCGCCGGCCTCCTACGCCGCGCGCTACCGGCTTCAGTACAGCACCGACCGGGAGGTGGAGGGGGCCGATGCCGAGGACGTCACGGGCCTGTGCCGCACGGAGCGATCGGTTGAGAGCCAGCCGCCACAGGCGCCGCTGTCCCCGCAGGTGAACCGGTACCTGGCGCCGCGTGCCGGCCCCCACAGCCTGCCCTTCTGCCCCACGCCGCCGAGGCGTGCAGCCACGACGCCAGAGAAGCCCACCGACGAGAGCCGGCGGCAGACACCCCCCGACAGCCCGGCGGTGCAGGTTCCCACCTTTCTCCCATCAAAGCCGTCTTCGCCGCGGGCGGCGACTCGCGTGGCGCCTGCGCCTGCAGTGCCACCGACCGACAAGAGTCACCCAGAGGAGGAGCTGCCGCCGCTTCGAGCTTCAGAGTTTTTGCCACCGACCGACAAGAGTCATCCAGAGGAGGAGCTGCCTCCCCTGCGCGCTTCAGAGTTTTCGCTACCGACTGAAAAGGACATCCCAAAGAAGGAGCTGCCGCCGCTGCGAGCTTCGGAGTTTTCGCCACCGACCGACAAGAGTCATCCAGAGGAGGAGCTGCCTCCCCTGCGCGCTTCAGAGTTTTCGCTACCGACTGAAAAGGACATCCAAAGAAGGAGCTGCCGCCGCTGCGAGCTTCGGAGTTTTCGCCACCGACCGACAAGAGTCATCCAGAGGAGGAGCTGCC
>AUXH01000300.1:0-22846 GCA_000482145.1 Strigomonas culicis | reverse complement strand
ATATATATATATATATATATATATATATATATATATGTTATTATTCCCCTTTGAAATTAACTTATTGCTCCTTATGCGTACCTTCATATATGCATTGTATTGCTTGTATTCAAAAAAAAAAAACTACAGGTTGTGTTTTTCTTTTCACTTTTCCCAATGATTACACGGATGCGGTTTTCCTTGACACACAAGATAACGACTTTGGCGAACAAAACACTTTTGTGATACTATCTGATTACTATATATTTGCATCTTTCGCTTTCCGAGAGACGTAGTTTTATGTTGCGGCGCTAGTTCTATGTAGTCCTTTTATATATAACGTGTTTTCCTTGTTCCCTTATTGTCTCCTCTCTCTCTCTCTATCTCTCTCTCTCTCTCTCTTTTCCAAATGTTTTGCAACTAGTACTCCCCAAAACGATACATTTACTTCCACATCACGGTAGTATTATTTCTGATTACATTGGAAAATCTTGCGGGTTTTTTCTCTCTCTTTTTTCTTTTTTTTACGTAGCCTCGAGAAGGCATGGTGAGTATCCTCTTTTGCACCGTTTTCGAAAAGGAAGCGGAGAGTGCACTGGCACGCTGGGTGAGTGAGGATGTTGTGCAGAACGGCTTCAGAGACCATGTAGAGGCGGGAGGCGGTAATGTACTTTACATCTGCGCGGAGTCTGCTATGCCCGGCGAGCCCGCAGCCGGAAAAGATGAGCTGTTTGTAGCAGCGGTGGAGCAGAGCCTTGCCGCGCACATTGAGGCCCGCCAGCGTCAAGAGTCGGCGGGAGACCACACCTACATTGTGCTCCTGCTGGCGGTGTACTGGGACGGTCAGACGGACCGCAGCAAGTCCAACTTTGTGCAGCTGAAGCAGTGGGCGGACCCCAAGTCGAAGCGCGCGGAGGCCTGGCTGTGCGAGCTACGCAAGCGGGCCGCGGCGGAGCCCATCCGCGTGGACGTGCTCGTGCAGGCCCTCAACGCGAAAAAGGGCGCACACACCATGATGCAGAACCGCACAGCACTCGTGTCGAGCCTGCAGCAGAAGCTCCAGAAGAGCGCCTTCTTCGCGACCTACAAGCCCCCGGCCGCGGCGGGCGGCGCCGCAGCGCCTGCAAAGGCAGAGAGTGCCTCTCCGGCTGCCACGGGCAGCATCGGCCAGGCCGACATCTCCATCGACGCGCTAGAGCGGCTGTTGGATGCGGGACAGGGGGAGTGCTTCTGCGTGCTCGCGGCCCCCAGCAGCGCCGCGCTGGCCTCGCGCGTGGCGGCGCTGCGCGACCACTGCGCGACGGTGGGTGCGGGCTGCTCCGCCGTGTTGGCGGAGCCGCGCGAGGTCCTCGTCAGCGGCGCCGCGGCAAGGACGACGGAGTGGGCACAGGAGTTCCTGCTGCGGCGCAGCCGCGCGGGGGAGCACCTCCAGGTGCGCCTGGCGATGTGCGGGCAGGTGGACAGCGGGAAGTCCACGCTTACCTCCGTGCTCACGCGCGGCTGCCACGACGACGGCCGCGGCTACGCGCGGGCGTTCGTCTTCAACCACAAGCACGAGTGCGTGACGGGCCGCACCTCCAGCGTGAGTGAGAACCACCTCGGCTTCTCCGCCGAGGGGGATGTGGTGAACTACCAGCTCGCCGGCGTCGCGCCGCAGGGCGTCTCCCCGGCGACGGCAGGCGCAGCGAGCGCCGACGGTGCCCCGCACCATCATGCCGTGCCCAACGTGCGCGGCTTCACGCCGCAGGAGCTCGCATCGCGCAGCGCGAAGGTGCTGACCCTGTACGACCTGGCAGGGCACGAAAAGTACCTCAAGACGACGGTGCTCGGCATGACGCGCAACATGCCGGACTATGCCTGCATTGTGGTGAGCGCAAACAACGGCATTCAGCGCATGACGAAGGAGCACCTCGCGCTCTGCCTGGCGCTGAAGCTGCCCTTCTTCATCGCGGTGACCCGCATCGATGCGACGCCGGAGAACATCCATAAGGAGACGGTCGACAACATCCACAAGCTGATGAAGATCCCGACAGTGCGGAAGCTGCCCTACCCGGTCCGCAAGGTCGACGAGATGATTCTTGCCGCGAAGAACCTCAAGAACGACCGCATCGCGCCTCTCTTTGAGCTCAGCAACGTCACCGGTGAGGGCGTGCCGCTGCTGCTGCGCTTTCTCGACCTGCTCCCCCAGCGCAAAGACTGGCGCGCCGCGCGGCAGCTGCCGCGCCAGATGATTATTGATAGCACCTTTTTCGTCACGGGAGTTGGCACCGTTGTCGGGGGCATTATTACCCAGGGCATTTTCCACGTGAACGACAACGTGCTGCTCGGGCCCGACGGCCTGGGGCGCTACCGGCCCGTGTCCATCAAATCCATCCACGTCAAGGGCGTGGACAGCGCGCACGCGGAGGCGGGCAACGACGCCGCGCTCTGCCTCAAGAAGGAAAAGCGAAGCGCCGTCCGCAAAGGCAACATCCTCGCTGACCCGCAGGACCCGCCCAAGTCGTACTGGCAGTTCGAGACGGAGGTGACCATCCTGTACCACTCCACGACCATCTCCGTCAACTACGAGCCCGTCATCCACTCCACCACCGTGCGGCAGTCCGCGCGCATCACGTGGGTCGAGAAGGAGGTGCTGCGCACCGGCGACCGCTCGCTCGTCCGCTTTCACTTCTTGTACCGCCCCGAGTTTATGAACGAAGGACAGCGGCTCATCTTCCGGGAGGGGCGCACAAAGGGCATCGGCGTCGTCACGAAGCGCATCGAGGAGGCGAATGAAGAGTTCGTGGAGAAGAACAAGTCGAAGCACCACGTACGCGGCGTGGGCCGGGCATGACTCTTCTCACGGAGCGGTGTGCTTCTACCAATGCAACAAAACGACGGAAGGAAGCATACGGTGAAAGCACATACTGTTTATATGATGGAAAACGGAACGGAAAAGCTATAGAAGATGAACCGGTTGTGTAACTTTACGTTGTATTGAATCCTGTTTAACGTGCCATGCTTTTTTTTTTTTTTTCACTTTGTGTGTTTTCCATTTTGTATGCTCAAATATGTCGTCAGTTTTTTTCTGTGTATATATATATATATATATATATATATATATGTGCTTTTCCAAACTAAATAGACTCTTTGATATCGTATTGCTATTACCGTCCATCATCAAAACTTATGCTTCGCTTCGCATGTATTTGAGAGTTGCTTTTCCCAATGCTTCGTCTAAGCAGTGCAGCATCCCTGTCGCCCGGTGCTCACCTCTAGTGAAGTATATGGATGGTTTCCCTCCTCCCTGTTTGCCCTTCTGATTTTTTTTTTGTACACGTTCTTCACCATCTCTCTTCTCGCACTTCGTGAATGGCCGTATGTGCCATGGGTGAACCTGTTGCAACCCCTTTCATCATCTTTCGTTTTATTATCTGAAGGAAAAAAGTAGTTATTCACTCTCTCTTTTAAAAGCTTCATCGCAGTTTATACACCTCTCTTCTTTCTTCATCCCTGTGCATGTCTAGACTCTTTGCTCAGGTTGTGTCGGCCTCCAAATGCGCCGCATTCTTCCCGCTGACGGTGAGCGCCTGTCAACAGGTAGCGGCTGCCTCCCAGCAGCGCTCAGATGCTTTGCTCCAGACCATCTATGCGCAGAAGGTGCACACGTTTGAAAATAGCGCGGAGGCCATGGACTTCGCCGCCGCGGATATAAGCATCTCCGCGAGCTTGCTCTCCGTCGTGTCGCACCTTTCGCCGCACAAGGAAGTCCGTGACGAGGCCAACAAGCTGGTGGTCGCTCTGGAGTCCTATGCGATCGACAAGTTTGAGGCCAATCGCCGTATGTACGAAATCCTGAAGAAGGTGGAGACATCCAGTGCCTACCAAGAGGAGTACGCGGTGGGGGGCAATCGGCACCCCGAGTACGCCTACTGGATGCAGGATAAGCTCGAGGAGTACCGCCGCAAGGGGATGGAGCTGCCGGACGACCAGTTTGCGCGGGCAGTGCAGCTGCAGAAAGAGCTGGCGGAGCTCTCCACCACGTTCTCGCAGAACATCAGCGAGGACAAGACCGAGGCGCACTTCACGGGGGAGGAGCTCAAGGGGGTGCCCGCGAGCGTCATGGCCGCGCTCAAGCGGCGGGAGGAGGATGGCAAGTACGTCCTCAAGATGGACTACCCGACCTACTTTGGGGTGATGAAGAGCTGCGAGGTGGCCGCCACGCGAGAGCAGATGGGCACCGCCTTTAACAACCGCGCCCACCCCGTCAACGATGAGGTGCTGCGTGAGATTATCAGCAAGCGCCACGAGCTCGCCGTTCTCCTCGGCTTCCCTTCCTTTGCGCACTACTATATTTCCGATAAGATGGCAAAGACGCCTGACACCGCAAAGGCATTTGTGGAGAACCTCATCCCCAAGCTGCAGAAGAAGTGGGAGACGGAGGCGGCGCTGATCAAGAGCCACCTGCACCCGAGCTGCGTGCTGTCGGACGAGGGCAACATCCAGTGGTTCGATATCAACTTCATGATCAACGAAATAAAGAAAAACCTTCTCAATGTGAGCGAGACGGCGATTCAGGAGTACTTCCCGATGGACGCGACGGTGAAGGCGCTGTTCGATATTTACGAGTCCTTCTTTGACATTGCCTTCCTCGAGGTGAACAACGGCGATGAGCTGTGGCACCCGGACGCGAAGACACTGCAGGTGACGGACAACAAGACGGGGAAGCTGCTGGGCTTTATCATCCTCGACCTCTTCCCGCGCGAGGGGAAGTACTCGCACGCGTGCTGCCACTCGGTGGTCCCGCCCGCGCGGGAGCCCGGCAGCGAGACGACGTTTTCGCCGTCGCTGTCCGTTGTGATTGCCAACTTCCCCACGGCCACGGCCGATCGCCCCGCCCTCTTCCTGCATAGCGACGTCGAGACCTTCTTCCACGAGTTCGGGCACGCCATCCACGGACTGATGGGCCGCAGCCGCATGCCCACCCTCGCCGGCACAAGCGTGAAGCGCGACTTTGTGGAGCTGCCCTCGCAGATGCTCGAGGAGTGGCTGTGGGAGCCGTCCATCCTGCAGCGCATCACCGCGCACTATAAGACGAAGCAGGCGCTGCCCAAGGAGCTCATCGACGCGAAGGTGCAGTCGCGCAACGCCTTCGGCGGCCGCGACTCGCTGCGCCAGCTCCAGTTTGCCACGTACTCACTGGACATCTTCGGCGTGCCCTTCTCCGCGCAGCCCAAGGAGAAGCTGGACACGACGTCGCTCTTCTACCAGGTGGAGCCGCGCGTGCTGCCGGGCATCACGTACGCAACGAACACGCACTTCGAGAGCGCCTTTGGCCACCTCACGGGTTACGGCGCGGGCTACTACGGCTACATGTGGTCCAAGGTGTTCGCGCTCGACGTCTTCGAGTTCATCCGCGCGCGCGACGGGCTGCTGGACGCGAAGCTCGGCCAGCGCTACGTGGACTGCATCATCGGTGTCGGCGGCGGCAAGGACCCCAATGAGTGCCTGCGGGACTTCCTGGGCCGTGAGCCGACCAACAAGGCGTTCCTGCGCAATATCGGTGTCTGAGATAAATCTTGCTTGCACGCAGAGCATACGCGAGCTATATGATAACACTTTTAACCTCGCTGTGCTCTTTTTTTTTCTTTTTTCATCTCCGATAACTTTTTCAACAGATTCTTATCATTCCTTTCTCATAAAATTATAGCTATGTACGTATATATATATATATATGTGTGTGTGTGTGTGTGCATATGTGCAAACGGGTATAAACTGCACTACCACTTAATTCTTCTCTCACATTTTCTTTTTTTTTTACAATTATAAGATTTCTTTTAGTTCTTACTCTATCGAGTGTGTTCTACGTGATTCTTTATTTACATTTTCCTTTCCTTCCTTATTAGCATTAATCTTTCACACTTTTCTTTTTTGTTCGTTTCTTTGTTTGTTAACGCATCGCATCATGACCGCACCCGCTGCAGCTGCTGCCTCCACCGTGACTAAGACGGCGGCGGCCGAGGCCGCGAAGAAGGATGTCGCCGCCTACCTGAACCAGTACGTAGTGAAACCCGCAGTGCGCACTGCGAACAAGATCGAGGCTCGCTCGGCCACAAAGGTGGCCGCCTTCGACGCGCCCATGAAGGCTTACATCGAGAAGTGCGACGCCGCCGGCCAAGACGCCGCGGCCGCTAGCACGAGGCGCTTCGTCGCCGAGCAGCGGCAGCTCCTCAGCTACCGCGTCGTCCGCTGCTTCGAGGAGGGCCGCTACCTCCTCTCGGGCCAGTACTTTAAAACCTACACAGCGACCAAGGCGCTGGAGGACGCGCGCTACCTGACGACGCTGCTGTGTCTGTTTCTCATCTCGGTCGTACTGGGCCGCCAGTCCGTCTATCCGCCCATCGCGCCGGAGAGCCCGTTTGCGCTCGCCCTCTCGCACAAGGTGAACCCGAACTACTAGACAGCCACGGAACGTGAAAAGGAAATGAATACATATATATTTATATGTGTGCATGATTCCAAACGCAGAAAACTCCAAAACGGTTGCTGAATAGTAAGTTCGATCGAAAGGAACCTTTTTTTATGATTTCATCATGATTCGCTCTTTGCGAAGTTTTAAAAAGAAAGGTTTTTCCTGTCCTTAGGTATTTTTTTTTCTGAAGATAAAAGCGACCCCAAACAAAAACGAAAAACTTGCATTAAATGTGTGAAAACTTAGCGTACAAATATTTATATATTCTAGCATGGGATACGTAGTCAAGCAAAAACTAATCGACAGTATAAATAACGACAATGAAAAAGAAATACACAAAATCAAAACGAACCCAATACAAGATGACAGCATGTCCAAAGAAACTCCTTCATGATGCACCCATCATTTTAAGTATTATGACAGGGATTCTACCCAGGCACTTCCAGCTAACGTTTTCTTTTTTTTCCTGTGGCATCCATTGTGTTTTTCACTCCGTCTTCTGTGACTCTTTCATGTGTATACTCTTGATAGCCCTATAGATAAGATAAGTGCAAACAATAAACACAGATATAAGAAGGCTTCGAACGCACTCCTATTCACGAATACACACAAGAGACGATTCAACACTTATCGGTACCATACGCATCACCATGACGTACGAACCCGGAGACCGTGTGTGGATTCTGATGGAAGGCTACACCGACTGGTGGCCCGCCCGCGTCGCCGCCGATGCGGAGCTGCCGGGTCCGCGGAGCTCGAACTGCGACCTGACCGTCTTCTTCTACCCTGGCAGCACGACGGAGAGCTCCGTCTACGAGCTCAACACCCGCTCCCAGGCGGAGCAGATCTGCTTCTTTGAGACCTCGTCGGAGAAGGCGGTCACGAAGGACACGGACCTCCTCCAGGCCATCACGAACGCCGCCGCGGACGAGACAGCCAACCCGCTCAAGCTGACCAAGACGCTCCCGAGCACGAACGGGGCGTCGTCGGCCGCCGCACTGGAGCATAGGCGGATGCAGAAGCGCCCGCGCACCCACACCCCTGCCGCGGAGGGCAGCGGTCCCCACAGCGGCGCGCCGCAGCTGAGCGTCGCAACGCTCAGCGACATCGCGCAGGAGATCCAGCGGGCGGTCGCCGCGGGCGACGTGCCCACGCTGCGGCTGCAGCTGCGGCGCCTCGATGGCGTCGACGTCATGCCGAGCGACCTGAACGCCTCCAAGATTGGCGTTGCGGTCGGCAGCGTCTGCGGCAGCGAGGCGTGCCGACCGCTGTGGCCGCTGTGCCGCGCGCTCGTCGCGATGTGGGCGAGGAACCTGCCGCAGGAGACGATCCAGGCACTGCAGCGGCTGCGGGAGGGCGACCCGCTGAAGCGCAAGATGCAGGCGTGCCTGGCCGTTCAGGTCGGCCCGAACTTCGTCCACTCGCCCATGACGACCGACCTCGCGTCGCCGACGCAGCCCTCCTTCCACTCGCCCAACCAGGCCTCGCCGCTCTCGAAGCAGCTGTGGGAGTCCACCAACTACGGCTCCCCGACGCTGACGCCGCTCGGCAGCGGCAGCGCGTTCAGTCCGACGGTGCGGAAGGCGCCCATGTCCAAGTTCTTCGAGAGACTGTGCTTGCATCTGAACAGCCCGAATAGCAGCACGCCGGTGTCGAACGAGCAGATCGAAAAGGTCGCGACGGAGCTGCGCACGGCCGTCGTGAGCAGCGACGACCGCATGACCTTGCTCTCGCGGCTGCAGAACCCGGAGCTCAGCTTTGTGCGCGAGAACCTCCTCTCGGAGCGGTGGACCGCGCAGCAGTACCTCGCGCAGCCCGACGATGTGTTCGTCACGGAGAAGGAGAAGGAGAAGGAGAAGCAGCGCGTGGATGAGAAGCTGAAGGCCGCCGACCGCGCCAAGAATGCCTTCGTGAACAAGACAAACTTTTTTGAGTGCAAGAACTGCGGCAAGCGTGAGTGTCACTTCTACGAGCAGCAGACCCGCGGGGCGGATGAGCCGACGACGAAGTTTATCACATGTCTCCTCTGTGACTATAGCTGGAAGGAGGAGTAATAGAGAGAAAGAGTCATGCTGTATGATTCGAAGAAAACAAAAGGAGAAAAAAAAGGAAAAGAGGAAATGATTCGTTGTTGAAAACTGTTGGCGATGCCCGTAGTTGTTATAAAGTGAGCCTAGACACGCGTATCCATATATTGTTTTCTGTACATACTTCGATAGTATACTTTCATATGAAGAATAAAAGGAAAAGGAAAGAGAGACCGCATGGAGGAGAGAACCCTGTGAAGGAAGCAAAGAAATTGCGAGCACACTCTCTCCCTCACTGTGTCTGTTTGTGTATAAGTGTGCGCGGGTACATCGTATCGAGTACACGAGTTTTGTTTCTTCTTTTCTTTTTTAGTTGTTGTATTCGCCTTTTCATAATCTCATGTATGCACTTCGAATTATGCCTGGAGAGCTTAAAATGGTTGATGATTAATATGCATGAACTTGATATACATAACCCTAATTATATGTATGTTTCGATATAGGCCAAATAGTTTGTAGTCGAGAAAGATTTTTTTTGTTTTTTTTTGGTGTTATCTCGACTTCACCGGGTGTGTAATGCCGCCCTGTATCATCATCTCTTCACACCCCACTCTTCTCTTCGTTTCTCCTTTGCCAAACAATTGCTCACTTAGTAGAATATAGATATCTCTATACGCACACGCGCACCTATAGGGACCAAAAAAAAAACGCGAAAGGAAGGTCACCTTTACGTTGAATAACGTTAGTGCTCTACTTGGCTTTATACCCCTGCGTTTACCCCATTCTTATCTTGACAAGAGTACCCACGATAACACCATATAATCCCTCGACTGTGATCTCCAGCCTCAATCGGACCCTCTGCCTTACTCTGTAACTGTAAACATATCCACTCCATTCCACGGTAGTACCTCTTTCATGACAACGCAGTACCCCCTACAGTCCTTGGTCTGGCTGAAGCAGCCGGACTACCCTTGGTGGCCCAGTGTTGTGGTAGACCCCGCCGAGGTGGGGCAGGAGCTGCCGGAGGGAAGCGACCTCTGCGTCCTGTGCCTGCCCTCCACCGCCTCCTCGCTCGCCTTCGCCTCCGCCGCGCACCCAGACGAGGTCCGCCCGTTCCTCGGGGAGGAGGCCGATGCGCCGCTGGTGGCCGCCGGCCGTGCGCACGCGGAGTGCGCCGCCGCAGTGGAGGAGGCGCTCTTGATGGACGCCGCCCGCGCGGCGGGGGAGGGGGTCGCGGCGCAGGAGGCGTCCGACGTCCACCACGATAGCGCCGCCGAGGGGGAGGACGAAGATGACTCGGAGACGATGGAGAAGAAGAAGGAGAAGAAGAAGAGGAAAAAGGACCGAAAGCGCGAGCGCGAGCTGGCGAAACACGAGAATAGAGCCACCCGACGCGCCGCGCGCCAAGCGCACGACACGGATGACAGCGACGCGGACGACGACCGCCCGCACCGCTCGCGACACCGCCACGACCGCGCGAAGCATCAGACGCACTTAGAAGACTACGTCGACGCGGCGGAGGCGGCGAACCCGGCGGACTACTACATGCGCAAGTTCGGCGAGGAGCGCACGTACACGACGAACGCGGCGCTGCAGGAGACGGGCGACCGGCTGCTCGACCTGGTGCGTAGTGAGGGGGCCCCGGAGGGGAAGGAGGCCCCACTGCTGGAGGCGCTGCGCGCGCTCGCCCCCTGCGACGTGCGGCTCGACCAGCTGCAGGAGACGCAGATCGGGGCGAAGGTCGGCCGGCTGCTGCGCGGCTTCACACAGCCCGTCCGGGAGCTCGCGGACGCGATTCTGCGGTACTGGTTCGCGCTGCTGCCGCGCGCGGTGCAGCAAGATCTGTACGAGAGCCGCGAGGTCGACCGGGGCTCCATCGCCGCCAGCGCGGGGGAGCGCAGCGAGGACGAGACCACCGCGCTGGGCCACGTCGGCGTGCTCATCTTCGAGTCCTTCACAGAGGAGGAGATCTACGATATGCCCTTCGACATCAACGTCGGCGCCATCGCGAAGCGGCTGGAGGACGCCCTCGCGGAGAAGGATGCGGACAGTCGCGGTATGGTGCTCACCGCCCTCAGCAACCCCGCCAACACGCAGCTGCGGCGCGGGCTGCTGGACGGCAAGCTCACGGCGGAGGACGTGGCGAACCACGCGAGCGACCTCACCGACCTCGTGCGCGTCGGGCGGCGCACGGCCGCGGACGGCGCGCCGACGCCGCAGTCCCCGCTCACGCCCTTCCTGCCGCTGGGCGGCGCGAACTTCTCCTCGCCCACCGGGCACGCCTCGTTCGGCACCTTCACGGCCCTCTACGCGTGCCCCAACTGCGGGTCGCAGGAGGCGGAGCGCGCCGCCTACTCGGTGCAGGCGCACGACAACTATCCAGATATCCTCTTCTGCCGCAAGTGCGGCAATCGCTGGAATCTGGCAGAGGCGTAAGAAGGAGACAAGGCGAGAGAGAGAAGCGAAAGGGGGACAAAAAAAAGTACGGTTAGAAGAATGCAAGATCAGTACGTGTGGGCTAGAGTCATGTAGTGATGCCACAACTGCATACCAGACACGCGGATTTTTTTCTTTTTGTTGTTTTGCTTTCTACTCTTTCCCGTATGACTTGTGAAGTGTTTTCTGTCATCATTACTGTTGTTGTGCATGTGTTCGTAGATGAACATGTGCCCTTTGTATCAACTCCTATTGGTAATAATTAAATAATAAGTAAGAGAGTGGTGATGTCACGTATTAGATGAATACTCCAGGAATAAAAAAGTGATTCCCCCTTTCTCTGTCTTAGTTAATAGTGATGTTGTTCGTGTTGTTGTTTTGTTGGTAAATTACACTGAAAAGTAGCGGCGATATTCATAACACGTTTCCCTTCTCAATGCTGCCGCACTCCATCTGTACACACACACATATATATATGTTTATGCTTTGTTTTGTCTTCATCCGTCTTTTTTATTCTCCTCTTGGCTTACCCTTCTAGTCAATCACAATTCCCTAAGGAAGGAAAAAGGCAGTGTGTCAGAGATCGCACACTCGTGTGAATTTCATTACATATACGTGCGTGCACACATGTCAGGAATAGCAGATCCTAAAAATGGCGCCGCTGTGGACGGCGATGCCTTGCATGCGCACTTCCGCTGCGTGTACGAGCGCGAGCGGCAGCAGGACCGGCCGTACGGCTCCACCGGTGACCGCGTGCCCATCACAGCAAAGCAGGACAACTACTTCAAGGCGAGTCCGGGAGGGCCAGACGACGTGGATGGCGAGACGCGCGGCAGTGAGGGCGGGGAGTACCTCTACGGCGTGGCCGCGAAGAGCTCGCCCACCTCTCTGCGACGGCTCTTCGCCACCTATGATCCTGTCTACGGCACGCTAATGAAGTGGGTCCTTTCCATTTTCTTGCTTTTATTTTTGCTTATTATCATTGTGGGCATGCTGTACAGCGGTGTCCACTACCAGGGCAGTACGGCCACGGTCGACACCAACGATAGCTCCAGTGGCACCACACTGGACCAGTCCTCATGCCATACGCAGTTCGGCAGCATCATGGGCGTTCACCAGGGCGTCTTCGCATATAGCAACTGCAACAGCGACTATATATCGGAGGACGACAGCGTCATTAAGGTGTCCGGCGCGAAGAACCTCTATGCGGGTCTGCGATGGCAGTGTGTGGAGTACGCGCGGCGGTACTGGATGCTGGTCGGTACCCCTGTGCCGGCTTACTTCGGCTCTATCAACGGCGCTGCTGATATCTGGGCGCTGACCATTGTGTACACGGTCTCTGATGCCACCACGCTGCCGCTGCACCGCTTTGAGTCCATGACAAAGAAAGACTACGAGTCTGCTCAGCAGACGCCGTCGTCCGCGATGGGAAACATCACCAACACCGTGCCGCGCGTCGGAGATATCCTCATTTACAAGCGGGAGCTACCCAGTTTCCCCTACGGCCACGTGGCGGTGGTGGTGGAGTTCGTGGCCGGTGCTACGACTGCCGGTGCGGCGGCGGCGAGCGCGCCGTA
The DNA here is from genome assembly GCA_000482145.1 of Strigomonas culicis. NCBI lineage: Eukaryota > Euglenozoa > Kinetoplastea > Trypanosomatida > Trypanosomatidae > Strigomonas > Strigomonas culicis. Next base: position 10,376 of record AUXH01000300.1, on the reverse strand, counting down.
CGTGCTGGTCGGGGAGCAGAATTGGGACAACGAGATGTGGCCGTCCCCGTACCACAACTACTCTCGCCGTGTGAATATGGTCTATGATGCGAGCAAGGAGGTGTACACGCTTGTGGACGTGGAGGGGACGCTATACGGCTGGATGCGGTACGGATAAAGAGACAGACGTCATACGGAGCGTACGTATATCTTTTGCTTCGAACAGCACAGGGAGACGCTATGTCTACGGTCCAAGGAGCACCGGTTTTGTCTTTGCTTTATATACAGTTTGCTTTTTTTTTCACTGTATTTTTTCTTAGCATTGCTTTATAAATATACATATTTTCAACTTTTAATTATAGAATCAACAATATTACAACATTGAACAGGAAAAGAAAAGCATATAGGGAATATGGGTCTCCTTTTTTCATCTGGAGATATGGAACCAACAAACACCATTGCTTTTTTCTTTCCTCTTTTGGATTCACCATAATGAGGCTTTCTTTCATGTTATGATGTGGCTTAGCTTTGTACGAAGATGCAGTCTTTCTTTTCCCACCGTGGTGTTTTCCTTCTCATTTTGTAGAGTATCATATCATTTCCTATTCTTCAATTTGCAGCATTTTTGTTTAGCAGTACTTTCCACTATGCGCACTCATTCTCCACTTAAGAGTGATATGGCTCCTATTGGGTTCTGTTCGTCGAGCATGTCTCTCTTTTACATTACGTTTCTGCTTCTCTTCTGTTGCATCCTAAGTGCTCGTGTCGCCGAAGCCGAATACGCATCGGAGTGTATTTCAGACAACTGCTCGGCCGGCAAGCCCCTCAGCACCATAGCCTCCACCGGTGCTCCTCACACTCTCGGCGGCACAAGCCGTCCCGATGGTGCAGTCCAACTCAGTGACTCCGGCAACTCAGGTACAGACACCAAGACAACAACAGATAAAAAGGCAACCACCACCACTACCAGCAAGCCGGACAGCAGTGCGGCGGGTGACAGCAAGAGCAAGCCGGACGAGAAGGCAACCACCACCACCAGCAAGCCGGACGAGAAGGCAGCCACCACCACCAGCAAGCCGGACGAGAAGGCAACCACCACCACCAGCACCAGCAAGCCGGACGAGAAGGCAGCCACCACCACCAGCACCAGCAAGCCGGACGAGAAGACAACTACCACCACCACCAGCAAGCCGGACAGCAGTGCGGCCGGCGACAGCAAGAGCAAGCCGGACGAGAAGGCAGCCACCACCACCACCAGCAAGCCGGACAGCAGTGCAGCGGGTAACAGTAAGGAGCAGTACACCACGACCAAATTGCCGAAAAAGGATGAGGAAAATATTACACCGAGCTCAAACCAGCCGGAGAACGATTCCTCGTTTCTTAACAGTGTATCCCTTTTTCTGGTGCTGGTGCTTGTCATCGGCGCGTTTTTTGCCTCGCGGGTGTGGCGTGCGAGACGGAGTCCACGGAGTCAAGGAAGCCGCTTTCATCTGAGCCCGTCTCAGCATAAAACAAGAGGCGATGAGGATTCGTCAAATCACGGAGATCATGTGAAGACAGCTTCCTTCGGGAGCGCACCGGATATCCCAGGTGTGCACTCCACTGCGCGCGAGGAGAGCGTCGTGGTGAAGCCCCTTACAAAGTCCTTCGACACGGAGGAGGGACTCGAACGGAGTGAGGCGGTGACGCTGTTCCCCGGCAAATACTCCGTTGAGGCTCTCCGCCGCAAGCAGCTGGCGCACGTTGATGGGGATGGGCACACGACGGATCCGTCCGCCGCCGCGGAGGTCAGAATTTCATCCTTGCACATGCCGAAGACAGCGAAGAGCGGCACGCAAATGCGGCTGAGGGCCACGCCGGCGCAGTTCAGCGACACGCCCGCAGCGGCAGAGCAGAGCGGGAGCGAGCAAATACACATTCACACCGAAATGGGCGAGTCGGTGGAAGCTGCCGTAGAGAGGACGTCGCCGCCTTTAGACGACGGCAAGGATGATGACTGGGGTTGGTAATTTGTAGGAAATAAACATAAAGGATTACACGTAAATAAATGTTGGATTGAGTTAATATACTATACTTCCGTGTACGGAGCGAAATAATGATGTTCTTCTATTTCTGTGTTTGGCAGAAGGTTCACTTCCTACTGTATTACTTTCTCGCAAAGACTCTCTCTCTTCTTTCCCCCCCTCCCCTCTCTCTCTCTCTCCTTCTTTTTCCACCGCTTACAAAATGTCATATTCAGTGAGTGGAGCCCTGCCGGGATTCACCTGTACAGTATCAGTATTACGGTGCCGCCTCTCCGATGGGTGTCGGGTGTAGTGCCCATGTGGGCCAAACTTCATCAAAAGATAAACGAGGAAAAGGAGATGCGGGCTTTCACGAGACCTCCCTCAACTGTCTGCCGAGCACGAAGGGTGGGAAGCACCCTGCGTCCCCTGTGGCATGGTGCGGCGGCAACGAAGGGGGTTCTACGGGCTACGGCAGCATTCTCTTCTGGAACAGCAACAGGATGCTCGTCCGACAGGCTGCTTCGAGCAGCAGGAGCACGGCGAGGCAGGCATCCAGCAACCCGCCCAGCATCGGGCGCACTCACAGCCCTGAGGAGAGCCGGTCTGTGCCAGCGACGCACAGCCACACGCAGCGACAGTCGGGCTTCTTCCTGTACTGTCCCGGCGGGAGCCTGCAGCGCCGCCCCAGTGCGTCGGCAGACGCACGGCCTCAGCTACGTATCATACTCTCGCAACTGTTGGTGCTCGCTCATCTCCTCGCGGTCGAGCGCAGACGATACGACAAAGCGGATGATGAGAGGGTCAGAGCGCGCACGGGTCATGCGGATGGGGTTAGCGAGAAGAGGCACGGCCCCACCGGCGCAGCGGGGCCGGACAGTGACATGATCGACATTCCCCGCATTGAAAATGAAAGCGGTAGCAAAGGAGGGGATGGGAGCCCTTCCGGTGATAGGACCGCCCTTACGACGCTGCGACGGGTACTCCATTTTGGAATTGTGGAGAAGAAGGAGCGACAGAGGCAACTGGAGTCATGGTAATCCGTAGACCAGTGACTGAAAAGGAAAAAAAAATACATTTGCATATACAGTCCGATCCGGGCCACACAACCATGTAAGAACATGACTATACTATGATAAGCATGTGCTAATAGGTTGCACATTTGATGTGCTTATGTTTTTTTTTTGTTTGTTTGTTTTCCTCTATGATGAGTTTGCCGAATGTATGTTCCCCTTCTATCCCTCTTTTCACTCTGACAACGTCCTTCTCTTGACGCAATAGAAGCTTCTATCTTTCTTTGTTGACTTACTCATTCTTGCTCCTGTTATTTCTTGAGCGCAAATGCTGAACGAGGTACAGAAAATGCGGCACGTGGCGCTGAAGGGCACAACCAACCTTCGCAACGTGGGCGGCTACTCGGCTGAGAACGGCAAGACAACCAAGTGGGGCGTGCTGTACCGCTCCGATCAGCTCGCCGAGGTGCCTGTGGAGGATGCGAAGCGTATCCTAATCGAAAAGATCCACGTCCACTCAACATTTGACCTGCGATCCCCCCAAGAGGTCAAGGTGAAGAATTACAGTATTGAAAACGTGAAGCGACATGATGTTGGTATCAACACCACGCACATGGAAGACTGGTGCAGAGCGGGAAAGCCCTTCACGGCGGAGATCACTCACAATCTCTTTCTGGAGATATACACCGCGTTTGTGCTCGAGCACGCCAAAACGTTTGGCAACATTGTGAAGACAATTGTTGACATCAAGCCCTCCAGTGAGAATGCCGTGCTCGTCCACTGCACCGCGGGCAAGGACCGTACCGGCATCACCATCTACCTCATTCTGCGCCTGGTCGGTGTGAACGAGAAGGATATCCACGCGGACTACTTACTGACCAACACGTACTTCAAGCAGCCGCACGACGCCGATGCGTACCTCGGCGGGCTAGGCATGGATCAGGCGTCCATGCATGTGCTCTGGACGGTCAATCCGTTGTTTCTTACAACGGCGGAGAAGACGATTCAGTCGGTCGGGGGGCTCGACGCGTATGCGAAGGAGTACATGGGGCTCACAGCGGAGGACTTGAACTGCTTAAAGGAGATCCTGTTGGAGTAGGTGAATACGGCGGTTCGCTGGCCTTTCCTGTGCACCCGCTTCCTTCATACTCTATTGTTTTTGGTCTCTTTTTGTTTGTTAATTTGCTTCATTTCCACATCATCGGTAATAAAAAAAATGAATCATTAGTCTTTCGGTTTATCTGCCAGCAGCATGTTCCTTATCGTTTTTTTTTCCTTTGCGGGCTTCATTTTATCAGGTTCAGCAAGTGCATGTCTACACGAGCAGCCGTTCTAGCAGGCGCAATTGTAACTCTTTTATGTGGTACGTGTGTGTTTTCTGGTTTTCTATTGCTAACAGCTCACACTTCTCTTCCACATCTTTCTTGCTGTCTGCCTGATTCCATTTTCAGCTGAGACATTCGACTTCTTTGTTTACTGTTGCGGTTCTGACGTTTTACAACTTGTGCGAGAGCATCTCTAACTGCCCGTCTTATGCGACACCGTGGTGCGGCGATCGATTCTGCGCGAGACCCTGTGCCGGCGCACAAGGCCACGGGGCAGGGCAAGGGTGACACGCTGAGCTTCCAAGTGGAGGACAGCGCCGACATCGATGTCGACCCGCGATTGAAATGCGCGTGCTCCTCCAGCATCTTTATTGGCATCTTCGTGTGGGCTCTTGCGGCGGTCTTTCTGCTGAGTATGCACCACCGCCACGGGGTGGGGGTGGAGGACAGCACGCGCGGAGGGGCTGGCGCGGCCGGGGGGGGCGCGGCGGTGCCGGACGAGTGCGCGCCGCACCGATGCGCGGAGGTCGCGGCCGAGCACTTCGGCGCCATCCTGGGCTCGCACAACGGCGTCGTCGGCTTCAGCAACTGCAACAGCAAGACGTGCATTTCGTACTTGGACTACTATCTCCCCCTCTCACGCGACGCGGTGCACCCCCCGGCCGGCGCGGACGCGGACCTGGGCAGCTTCGTTGTGCACGTCAACAGCAGCCACGCACAGGTCCGCTCGGGCATGAAGTGGCAGTGCGTGGAGTACGCGCGGCGGTACTGGGTGCTGGCCGGCACCCCCGTGCCGGCCTACTTCGGCTCCGTCGACGGCGCCGCCGACATCTACGAGCAGCTGCAGGTGGCGTACCTGCTGGACGGCAGGGCGGTGCCGCTGCGCAAGACGGCCAACGGGCAGCCCGGTGGCGCCCTCCCGCGCACCGGCGACCTCCTCATCTACCCCCGCGACGGCGACACCGGCGAGTTCCCGTACGGCCACGTGGCCGTCATTGTGCGCGTGGTGCCGGACCACCGCGAGGTGTACATCGCGGAGCAGAACTGGGACAGCCAGCGGTGGCCGGGCCCTTTTTACAACTACTCCCGCAAGCTGCAGCTCCACGTCGACGAGACGGTGGGCAGGTATACCATCGTGGACGGTGCATATCCCATTTTGGGATGGGTGGGGTATGTGGTGGAGGAAATGCAAGACGCCACCTTTCGGGAGAAGGAGCAGTTGTGATCAAGGCTATCGTTGCTATTTAATATGTTCTCATTGTGCTATCATAGGTGTATGTTCCATATATAGGCAGCGATGGCTGAAGGGGTTTCATTACAACTCCAATATGTTTCCCATGCTGGAAGAAAGGAAAAATGGCACGCTCTTCCATTGTTTCATTTGTTTACTCTCTCTCTCTCTCTCTCTCTCTTCTGTTCTTTTTGTTTTCTGTTTTTTCTGTGTGGATGGGTGTCTGTACATACGCAAAGGGAGAATAGATAATTAGATATATAATTATATAAAAAAAACTACGCTTCTCTTGGCAGAGACGCCACAGTAGAGGACAGCACCACCGACCATTATAACGTTGTGCTGAAACGTAACACGTTAAGACTGCATTGTAGTCCTTTTTTTTTTTGAAGGGAGAAGCATATACTTCATTTTCTTCTTTTTTTTTTCTTTAGTTGAGCCAACATGAAGCGCGAAAAGCAACGCCCCGCGAGCCTCTTCGACAATATCCCCAACGAAAACAGAGAGGAATACGGCACATTCAGTCGAACGCGGAACTCCAACGGTAACCGCGACGCGGCTGCTGGTGCCAATGGCTGTGGCAGTGAGGACGACAACGCGGACCAGATGAACGGTGGGGATCTCAACCTGTGGCAGTACATTACGTCGCCGCAATCGCCGCTTGTGATCCAGGTGCGGGAGCACTGCGAGCACCAGGCCTTCGCGGCCGTCCTCGCCTTCGTGCTCCTGCTCGTCGTTCTGTACATTGTGTTTGGCCAGTCGACGCCGGCCCCCAGTCGCTTCTGCACGACCCCCTTCGGGTACTTCCTCGGCGAGAGCCACGGGGTGGCGGCCTACAGCAACTGCAACCACCTGTATCTCGACACAGTCCTGCCGCACTATGTGACCGTCGACCTGCAGAACGAGTACGCGGGCGACAAGTGGCACGCGGTGGAGTACGCGCGGCGGTATTGGATGCTCACGCGGCTGCTGACGCTGCCGCCGGTGGACGCCGCGTACGCGCTGGCCAACCTCACCTACGCGCGGTACCTCAAGGGCCCCGCGCGCGGCCAGCGCATCCCGCTGGTGCATCTGCACAACCTGCCGGGGCCGGAGCGCAGCGCCGCCACCAGCGGCCGCACCTCGCGCATGGTGCAGGGCGACTACGTGGTCGAGCGCGGCGGCGAGGACCGGGCCGCCGTGGCCTCCGTCGGCGACAACAGCTCGCAGCGAACCATCGCGAAGGTGACCCACACGACGGCGAACAACCTGCCACTGCGGGAGTGGGTCGTCAACCGCCACGCGGCGCGCCCCACGATCGGCGACCTCATCGTCTACGCCAAGAACCGCCGCACGCTGCCGCGCGGCCACGCGGCCGTGGTGGTGGAGGTGCGCGGGCCCTTCCGCACCTGGCAGAGCCTGCTGCCGTCCGTGCAGCGCAGGTACTTCCTGGAAAAGGACCCGTCCGCCACGCCGCGGAGCCCCGAGGAGACGGTCATGGACCTGATGGCGGCCCATCGTGCCCACCGCAGCACGGAGGCGAACGTGAGTGTCCACGCCAACAGCAGCGACACTGCTGCCTCCCGGACGAGGGTGCCCAGCAGCACCTCCGTCGCGCCGGCCGTCGGCAGCGTCGTGGAGAAGGAAAGCGCCCTCTACTATGAGGTCTACGTCGCCGAGCAGAACTGGGAGAATCAAGTGTGGGTCGACCGTGAGGTCCGTGCGCCCGGCACGAAGCGGAGCAACACAACGAGCGCCCTCGCGGACGTGGACGATAGCTTTGTGCTCCAGACACGCAACCTGCAAAAGCAGACCTTTAGTCGGGTGCTGCTCCTGCGGGAGTACTACCCCTCGCGCAACTATTATTTGCAAGATACACTGAACAATATCATTGTCGAGTGGATCCGCCCGAACGAAAAGGCAGGTACGGTCACTGGCGATTGATTTAGAGCATTTAACTTGTTATCGTCTTTTCTCTTTTTTTTTCGGTTTTCTCATTATTATTATATTAATACTATTTTGTTTTCTTTTGTGTATGTGTGCGTTAAGAAATCGCCGCCAAACTTACATTTCTTTTGCTGGAACAGATACTCTTTTTTTATTGACCCTCTTTTTAGTGAGGTATGTACCTACCCGTGTACACACAGTCATGGATGTTTTTACCAATAGCATCAAAAGGACAGCAACAGCAATGCCTACAGTAGCAGTGACAGCAAACAACAACAAAAAAGACAAGTGTATTTCAAAACTATTAAGAATTTTTTTCTTCTTCTTTTTGCGACATCGATGGAAGTGCATATGTGCCATCTCTAAAAGGAATGCGACCTGCTGAAGCTAACGAGTAGAACAATACGATAGTCCGCTTGCCTTCTCCTTTTCCTCCACTTACATCTTTCGGCGTGCTCCGTAGATTTGTCAGGGCTTTCACTTTTTTTTGTTGTTTCCTTGTAGATTCACACACTTCGCTGTTGCGGGCGAATACTCTTATAGAAACGGTGCGGCAAACGGTCCACCATGTCGAGAGACACGCGTTATCACCACCCTTTTTTCCATATTGAAGACCCGACGCTCTCCATCTTCAACCTCAAGCTAGAGCTCTCCCTTGACTTCGAGCCCCCGTCGCACTACCACATGCTGCCGAACTGCCCGCTCGACCGCGGCATACGCCCGAGCGGGGCTGTGACGGGCAGCATGCCGCAGGGCGGGCCCTTCAGTAAGGTGCCGCCGTCCGCGGCGGCCTCCGTGCGAGCACCCACCGCCTTCACACGCATCGGCGGCGCCAGCCAGCCGGTGGAGGACGACCTCGTACAGGACTGGAGCTTAATCCCACCGCTCCCCTCCACCGCCGGCAACTGAGTTGATTGCTGTTTTTTATTATGATTGTGATTATTTTTATTTTTTTCTAAATAAAAGCCACCGGACTGTGCTTTTCAGGCCACTCCTGGATCTATACCGTGACCCTCATGCAACTGCTGCTGCTATCCTTTTGTCTTCTTCACCCTTTGTTGGTCTCCACTGAAGTAGTTGCTTTTTCTTTTCATTTTCGTAGTGGATTTATTATGGCGGAACCCTTTTCTGGGTCGGAGCTGCTGCTCCGCAAGGCCGCACTCTACGCCCGGCTGCAAGGGTACGCGCAGACGGACGTGCACCGCGACGAGGCCGAGTGCAACACGCTGAGCTACAGCGGTGACACGTACCCGCTGCTGGGCCTGCAGCGGCTGTGCCACGCCCTCGCGCTCGCGGACGTGCGGTCGGCACGGCAGGAGGGCGGCGGCGGCCCCGCCGAGCCGCAGCGGCGCGGCATCGACGACCAGCTCTGGCGGGACCTGCTCTTCTCGTCCTTCAGCGGCATCCAGCGCGCCACCGCGCAGCCCTCCGTCCGCGCGTGGGACAGCCGCGCGACGGGGGCCGCGGCGGCGCCCGCCGGCGCGGCGCAGCGGGAGGCGGAGCGGCGGGCGGAGCTGTACGCGGCCGAGACGCGATTCCTCACCGCGGCCGGCCAGCTCCCCACGGAGGTGGCGCTGCTGGACCCGTCCATCGGCGACGTCGCGGAGCACCTGCGGCGCCTCCACCGCAAGTTGCATCGGATGCGGCACCCGCCGCGCGCGGCGGAGCCGGAGGCCGGGGAGGCGCCGCCGTCGCCGCGGCAGCCCTCGCCCTCCTCGTCCTCCATCTCACTCTCGTCCTCGGAGGAAGAAGACGCGGACGAGGAGGGCGCCGAGGCCGCGCCGGGCGCGGCGTCTGCGCCGCTGCAAGACTTCTACCGCCGCTACGACCACGTCATAGCCTTCGCGAACGCGGAGCGGGCGACGCGGCAGGTGCTGGAGGCGATCCGCCAGGCGCCGCCGCCGTCCGCGCCGACGGTGGGGAGCGGCGGCCCTGGCGCAGCGCGCCTGCGGCCTCGCCTGACGCCGGCGCAGACGGTGCTGCAGCTCGCTCAGCAGCAGCAGACAGCGCCGCCGGTGGGGACGGACGGCGCCGGCGGCAGGCGCGCGGCGCCGGCCCCTTCTGCGGATGACCGCCGCGCCGTGCTGGCGTACCTGAAGCGCGTGGCTTGGCTGCAGAAGCAAGCAGAGAGCGGATCCGCGTCGGTGCTGGCGGAGAAGACACCCGAGCAGCGCGCGCAGGCAGAGTTGGCGCACACGCAGAGCGAACGGGCGAACTTCAGCCGGAAGCGCGGACGACAGGAGGAGGGGGCCGATGGCGGCGAGGATGAGGAAAAGTAGGTGTGGGCGCCACAATAGGTGTAGGTCTCATAGAGCGGTAATGGTATACTAATCATAAAACAGAAACTAGTGCATTTTTCCACATCTCAATTGCAGTGTTAAATCTCTCTATTACACAAAGAGTAGTAATCATAAACTGCTATTTCTCTCCCCCTTCTCCCTTCTGTTTCTTTTCTTTTCTCGGCTTTAAGGTAAAAGAAGAAAAGAGCGAGGGTTTGCATCCAGGTGACACTTTTTCCTGAGATTTCTTTCCTTTCACATCCTCATCTTTTCTGTCTGCAAGGCAAAAAAAAGTTGTATTTTCACAGTTCGTCACACGCGTTTTTTACTTCATTGATTTGTTTCCCTTTTTTGTTCTTTTTCTTTTTGTTTTTTCTCTCCCTGATTTCGCTTTGTAAAAGAAGCTGTATTAAACGTTTACTTTTAACTTTAATGTGTTTACAAACACGATAAGCAAAACGCGTTTTTATACTCTTTTCACTGTTTTGCTTATCTGTTCTCTGTATATACTTCATCTTCTGTATACGTCCTATAGGTGATCGCCTTTTTTTTTTAACGTTTGGTCGTATTTTTGTTTCATTCTATATATATATATATATATATATATATATATATATATA
>AUXH01000299.1:0-22889 GCA_000482145.1 Strigomonas culicis | reverse complement strand
GGCGAGCGGCCGGGGCGTGCGAGGGTGGCGTGCCACCCCCGCTCCCCCAGCCGCTCTTCCCGCCCCGTCCCCGGGCTCCTCTTCCACGTTGTCCCGAAGGCCAAGATCCGTGCAAAACAGGGTTTGCACATGAAATGTGTGGGCGGCTGTGGGTTCGGTCCGGGGCGGCCGCGCCTCTGCTCCGCCGTAGGGGGGGCTGGCCCTCCACCCACCCCGCGGCGTGGGGCCGCCCTGAGGCTGTGCCCACGGGGAGCACCGCGCGGGAAGCGACCACGGGACGGATGCCCGCCGAGGCCGCCACCGACAGCCCCAGGCACCCCACTCCGCACAGAAGACAGAACAGGCCCAGGCAAAGCAGAGAGAGAGATGTACAAGGCGTGCACCACCGAATCAGATCACTCACATATGTGTGCCAAAGGCCCAGGCCAACCGACGCCCTCCATTCGGTTAGAGCATTCAACGAGGAAACGGGATGACAGCCGTCCGCTTCACACCGCCAAAGCCCTGTGAGAGATCCAGAGCAGCTGCATCATCGCCTGGCGGTGTGACGCAAATGGCCACCACTTTCAGAACCCCCATGCTTGACAATGGCGCAACACTCCGCATAGCACGGCACTCCCTCACTGCAACGGAACTAGTGGCATGGAGTTCGTCATTGGTTTTAGCACATCGATGCAATCCCCTTCGTTTTGCAGCACCCAGACGCAGCGCCACCACTTGGTCGCCCCAGTGGCGGTCGCAGTGGTGTCGGGCAGCGCCAGCGAGTAGTGCAGCCTCATGCGCTCACAGAATAGTTTAACGATTGAGCAAGAGCAGAAGAAGAAAAAACTGAAAGTGGAAAGAGAGAAGAGGTAACAAACAGCAGAGTCCCAAGCAGCATTCACTTTAGAGGTGTGTCTGTTGCGTACACTTTGAAGGAAATGGAAAAGAAGAAAACACCCGCCATAGTGGACAGGGTCAACGTAATATTGCAAGGATGTTTATTTGAACCTCAATATAATAGGTCGTCTCGCTTCTGGAATCGCAGTGACATCTACATGTTTCATATCGTCACTCAAGAAAACAAACCTGAGCTCCTTCATATGTTCAAGCCCAGCGAGGGAGTGTAAGCTAGTACAATGTTCCACGTGAAGCTCTGCTAGTAGTACACATCCTCTCAAAAGTCTTAAGTCTGCTACTCGGGTCTCATCTAGACGGAGCATGGTCAAAGCCTTGAGATTCTCTATGCCGTGAAGGGAGCATAGCTCGGAACACTCAGAGAGAAAAAGGTGTTCGAGCTTCACACATGCCTTCAACGGCTGTAAATCGCGTATCTTTGTATTGCTTACATTCAGCATAGTCAAAACAGCGAGCTCCTCGATCCCTCCAAGACAACGAAGCTCGACGCAGACCCACAAGGAAAGCACCTGTAGGCGTACACATTCACGGAGGGGTCTCAGGTCCGTCACTTTTGTCCTGTCAAGACTAAGTTCAGTCAACGACGCGAGCTTCTCCAGACCCACAAGAGAGCGCAGCTCTGAGCAAGAGTTGAGATTCAGCAGCTGTAGCTGCACACACGCATTCAATGGATTCAAGTCACTTACAGGTGTTCTAAAGAGGTACAGCTCCTGCAACGCTACTAGTTGCTGCAAGCCTTCTACAGAGTGGAGCTCCGCGCATTCATTCAATGCAAGCTTCCGCAGTCCCACACAGGCACCTAAAGGTCTCAAATCGTTCACCATTGTATTGCTGAGGCACATCTCGGTTACGACATGCAGCTTCTCGGACCGTCCAGTGAGCGCAGCGTCGAACAGGAACTGAGGTTGAGGATCTGCAGCTGGACACATTTTCTCAGTGGATCCAAGCTACTTAGACTGGCGCTGTGAAAATGTAGCTCCGACAGCAAGGTCACATTCCGCAGCACCTCGAGAGACCGCCCTTCGTAGCGATTATTCAGGTGCAGTCGCTAAAGTTGCATGCAAGTGCTCAGAGGACTCAAATCGCTCACGTTAGTGCTGAAAAGATACAGCTCCCGTAATTCCTTTGCGTGCTGGAGCCCTTCTAGTGAACGTAACGCCACACAAGAATTGAGATTGAGTTTTTTCAGCAGCCGGCACTCTCTCAAAGGTCGCAAGTCACTCACTTCGGTACCAAAGAGATGCAACTCGGTTAAGAATCTTGCCTTCTCCAATCCCTCTAGTGAGTATAAATCTTCACATTGGTTGAGATCAAGCCTCTGCAACTGTCCACATTTTGTTAATGGCCGCACATCACTCAGATTTGAGCACGGGACTTCGCATATTTCGAGGTATTCGCACCTCTCAATCCCTTCCAACGATTCTAGGGCACTATGTTGAATTTGTATTCTTCTCATGTGGTGGCAGTGCTCTAGTGCTTTGAGGTTTCGTAGTTCCACAACGTCATTGCTGAGACAGCTTCCGTTACAGGTCAACTCACAGAGCACAGTGGGAAGCGGCTTGCCCCAAGAAGATAGCGACTGTTCCGTCAGCAGCACAGAGAGCACGTGCAGCATGCTCGTATTGGATAAAGCACTCGCACCTTGCAGACGCAAAGCACGCACTCCCACTACTTGTAGCCACCACACGACAAGCTCCACTGCGCGGGTGTTACTCACGTGAAGCACGCAGTCTGCATAATCACAGTGATCATACTTGTACTCAAAACGAACGATGGGTGTGCTCATAATCACGGATGACGATGTACAATGGCCACCCTTGCAATGCGCTTTTGCATATTCCACCTCAGTCGTCTGAGTGTGCACAGACTCGTTGAGCTCAGCTATCCCACGCACGTTGCGGTCGGACGCACACACCGCACAAGAAACACGAGGAAGGTATGCTGCCACAAGTTCGAGAGCACAACTATTCACAACTGTCCACTTGTTATGGTAGCCTTCTTTGGCGCCGTACATGGTGTACAAGTAAATAGCACAACTGTTTTAGGTCAATGATGAGAAACAGAAGCGAAGAGAATGCAGTTTTTCTGTAATAACTCGAACAATAAAGATGCAGCCGCGAAAACTGTAGAGAGGTGACAATACGTTATGAGAGGAGATTAGTGCCTCTCGGATATTCATACGCTGAAAAACAAACAAGTGGGATGAAGAAGGGTTCCGTTCAGTCAATATTCTACTGCTCACAAATAAAACCCAGAGAGGAACACGACCCAAAGCACCTCACAAACCAAATCCGCCGCTGCAAAAGCAACAAGCACCCCGTGCTCATCAAGAGAAAAGCCACCCGCCCCAAGGGAAGGCCAAACGGCGACGCCCAAGGGGGGCGCACCCGGATACGCGGGCCCAACCCGCGCTCGACGGGGGGCGTCGGGCGCCCCGCCCCCGCGACAAGCTCGTGGACCCCACACCCACGGGGCCCATGGGGTCGGGTGGAGGGGGGTTGAGGAGCGCCCCAAGCAGCCTCCAAGACGCGCCATGGGGCCCAGGGGGGCCACGCGCGGGCCCCCACAGAGGCCCCCAGGGGCCGCGAGCTCGAACGACACGCCCATGCTGAAAAAGGGGGCGCAAACGCCGGCATCGCCCGCGCCTCACCGTGCCAATTACAAAAAGAAAATATCCTGAGCACCGGCTGCCAAATAGGTATGCGCGAAACGAGCCCCCCCCCCCTCTATCACACACACCGCCCGCGGTGCTTTTCACGGCCAAAGCCAATCGAGTCAATTGAAAAATGCGCTTGTGTTTATTCTCTTTCCACCCATGCATTTTCTATTTCCTTCTTTTTCTTTTTGCAAGTTTATTGCTTTTATTTACTTGTTTTATTGTCGTTGTGAATAAGTATTCAGCAGATATATACACTCCCTTTTCATCACAGAGATACACACTAAGAAGAAAGCAACTGAATTACTGCGCACATGCAGTCCCCTTGGATCAGGTTTGGGGGCGCCGCAGTGGGTACCGTTATCTTTTTGAATCTTGTTTTGAAGCCAAAAACCTTTCGCACTGTCATGATTGGCTTGGGTGTTGGACTGACCATCGGTAGTACAATAACCTATATTAATAGCCTTCGGCACCACTCTCTGACGGCAAAGTATGTGCCGATCGGCATAACAGGACCGCAAGCCAACTTTCATGAAATACAGCCCCAAATCTACAACCACCTTTCCCAAGAATACGAGGAGCGTGGTGAGTTGGAACTTGGTGAAGAGCATATTACAGTAAAGCCCAATGTGTTTGCCCAAATCGGTGTGCTTGATATTGGAGGTGTTCGAACAATGTGGACAAAAGAAATCGTTCCAAGCATAAAGAACAGCATTCAGAAGGAGCTCTTGGCTGCTTCCAACACATCCGATACAAATGTGGAGAGTGAAATTGTGTTTTGTGATATCGGTAGCGGTGTGGGAAACATATGTCTTCAAGTATTAGCTGAGACCAATTGTAAAAAAACAGTTGGAGTTGAAATCATTCCATCACGCCACAAGGCTGCGCAAACAGCGTTTGCCAACGCACAAAAAATGTTTCCTAGCATTTACAGGGGCAAAAATGCGCTTTGGGTGGAGAAGGATCTAGTTCAATGCGCCTCTACGTTGAAAAAGGAAGGCGTGAATGTACTTTTTTCTCACTCCTGGATGTTCGATGACGATCTAATGCGACAGTTTACAAAAGTGATCACGGAAGTGCCTAGTATCGCTTGTGTCATCACTTCCCGCAAGCTGGACAATCATTTGCTTCAATCCACACCCCTTAAATTGCACTCTTTAGCTCACTTCTCAGCAGACTGGAATGACAAGGCCCCTTTCTATGTCTACACACGGTCTAGCAGCTAAAAAGAGACCTCTCCGTCTTTCGCCTGCGAGAGGCACGCTACTTTCACAACACTTAATGCAGATGGGTCTCGCTTTATTAATATGATTACTCTTTGTCTTTCGTAATACTATACTTAAAAAGGTGAAGGCAATAATCATTAAAACATCCCCTCGATGCCGATTGAAGATGATTATTCGCACGTCAATCTGCCGGCGTGTTACTTGACTAGTTAACGTATGGACATCTTTTACTCTTCTGTTGCTCTCCGTCTCTTATCTCTCTTTTTCTCTCCCTTCTGATCGTCTTCTTATTGTTTCTGTGATGGCTTCAATATATAGGGTATTGTTATTGGTTTGAAGCGACGAAAAAAAAAATGTCTGAATCAGATGATGGCACCGGCTCCATATCGAGTAGCAGTGCATTAGATTACGACAGTAATGATCTTGTATGGGCTAATCTAGACAGTGATGGCGATGATATGGACGAATCAGAGGAAGAGGAAGCATTTCTGTTTGAGACAAAAGCCATTCCCAAGGCAAAAGCATTGATGAAGCGCATATCCAAAACTGAGAAAATGCTTTCCAACACTAAAGAGGCCATTCAAAACTATAGTGTTGTGAGCACGGACTGGGAAAATGGGCGCCCGCCCGCTTTTGAAGCACACGCAGCCAAAATGGGGAGTTTTCTGCAGTTATTATCCTTCCTGTACGGGGAACTGTTGAAGGTACTCACTAATGAGTTTGAAAAAGGCTCTGATGTTTACTGCAACACACTCAATATTCAGGATCGAATTCCTTTTGAGTCCCTTGCAAATAGCTTGCATAGCAATACGGCGTTTTGCGAAGGCCTGAACACGCTCATTGAAACCTCCACAGACGGTAGGCCCTACCCCGACGAACCTCTCAATGATGCACAGCGGGAAGTGCTAAAAGAGTATTACAAGGAAATGGAAAAGATTCAGCTCACTGCCTCTTGCTTGGGCTACCTTATCGTAGAAGGTGCGAAGGAGTATTATGGGGATCCTCTGCCCATGTACGATGTGTGTACTAACGTTTTAAATGAGCAAGATCGTCGGAAGCGGCTGATTTCGCTTTCCCTAATGTACCACATGATTGACCAAGACGAGCTGGCCTCGTCCGAGGCATTTGCCCAAGAAATACCCCGCGCTCTCATGCACCAGCTGCGTCATTTGGTGCATGCGATTTTTGGGCACTTTCCCCGCTCCAAGCTAAACGGGTATACGCGCGCCCAGCGGGATCCAGTGGCTACTACATCGAGGTCACCACGGCAAAACACTCCTATCCCGTCCGACGCCTCGCGGTATCCTCCTGCTCCTGTTGTGGACACTGCCACGCCGCCAGAGCATCACACTGCGGGGGAAGGCACGCCGCGGAAGCGTATCCGCTCCAGAGGTCGCTCGCCTGTGTTGCTAAAGTACACTCGCCAGGAGGGAAACGGAGAGGGCTCCTTTGTCTTGGATACATGGACTCCACAGCCAGGCGAGAAGGTTGGGAGAGGGCCATGTTGGGGAGCCGCTGCGCAAGGAAAACAATGCGACTTTGGTGAAGTCGTTGGTATCACAGAACAGGATGAAGTCGTGGTCAAGTGGGTGCCAAGCTGTGATGTGAGTGCAGACCATGAGTCCGAAAAGGGACGTCTGTTTTGCTACAAGTACAAATCACCCAACTTCGAGGTGTGCAGCTGGGAATCCTACTTGGCGACAATGACAGAGAAGATCGACTCGGATACGTTAAGATTGCTCGAGTTCATGCAAGTGTGCGCAGTATGCGGAATTCTGTGCTCTGAGAAGGATGTAGTGGCGCCGTCCTTGCAGTTCCAGTCCATCGAGGGTCTTCTGTATGTCCTAGACTCCATTAATCTTTCCGAGTCCCAAGATCTTCTGGACAGCACTGTCGAGAGTGCAGAGCTTCGTGAGAAGAGGCGATATGAGGGGAACTACGGAACGGAGGAAATACAGGACGGGGAAGACGAGGGCAGGATTCTTTCTATTTTGCAGTGGGACACAACACTGCAGCGCCGGCGTCGCACGTTTCGTCAGAACCGAGAGATGGTGGTACGAGTCTTGTGGGCTTTGAACGCGCTGCTCAACCAGAAGAAACTGGCACTTCTCTTTCTTGGACTCGATGGTGTAGCGCGCGTTTTTCGCATTATTAACGGGCCATCCATTGCCTCGTGTATGTATGGGTGCACTATGGTCTTGTCGAATTTGGCCAAGTCGGCCATTTTTGAAGAGCTCCTCCGAGAACACCGCCACTACTTCATGCCCATCATGACGTTTATGATCAACCAATGGCGTAAGAGCCCGAGCATCGACATTCAGGAATGTGCCGGATTATTTCTCTTCCACACACTCAGCTTTCCCTGCGTCATCACCTATTTTGACCAGATCGATGGAGCAAGCGAGATGCTGGAGATGTTTGACAAGATTGTGAAAAAATCGGAGGAAGTGTTCGATGTTGTCGACGCTGGGATCCAGAGAGCTCTCTTGAAATGCCTCAATATATACGTAGTATACCACTTGATGCTTTCGACTCGTGCCATCTTCCGCGAACACCGAACCTTGTCGGTGGCAATTACAAAGCTGTCTCCAGACTCTCCTCTGCCGAGAGACCCTGCCATTGCCAGTGCCGTACTCGGCTTCCTGGCCGTGTCCCCTTCCCAGCTTCCCAATGTGCCTACCGAGACCATAAGGAGTTTGCTCAAGTTGGAGAATCTCTTTGGCATTCACAAGCTGATTGAGAAGGGATTTCACAGCTTGCTCTTGAAGGCGGCGAATTACTACTTTATACAGAGCCGCTCGGAGCTACTGGTGTACACACTACAAGCGCTTTCTGTTCTGACTGTCATCCCTGCCGTTCGTCCCCTCATTGCCGAGCCGCGCTCCCACGATTCGGGAGTGGCGCAGCTTCTTTTAATCATCTGCGACTTTACCAGCACCATCGCGAAGGGGGCGTTTCCCAAGGAAGGCTTCACACTGCCGTGTATCACCGTTGCACTCCAGATTCTAATAAATGTGACAGCGCCTCCCTACGATACCTCCGACGAGGCCACCGTTTCAGAATTCAATCATGCGTGTGGCATTTTTCGTGGATGCGAGGGCATACGGATTCTCATCGATGTGTTGAACGTTCAAACGGGACCCTCTCTGTCCGCCAAAATGGCCTACTTTCCCATTGTTGCCCGAGCCATACAGCTGTTGGTCACGCTGCGCCGGTATGGCGACACGGAGCAGCTCTTCGATGCCCTGAAGGTGCACCGCATTGCGCAGACATTGTTGCAGCACTACAGCGACGTGCAGAGAGAGTACATGACCGTGATGGGACAGCGAAAGCTGCTGAGCGAGTTGGACCCCACGGGGCGCTTCGTCGATAATGTCAAGGTGTTCCTCCCTGGTACGGACGGTAACCCAGTCGACATTGTCAAGCTGAACAACAGGGACCCGTTGGAAATCGAGCAGCGGAAGCACATCTTGGGCCGCGCTATCATTGATTACTCGCAGAACTCGCTCATGCGACTCATCGCAGAGCACTTGGAAAAGGAAGGGCTCCGGCAATCCGCTGCGGCGCTGCGCAGCGAGGCGGGTGTGCCGCCCCCACCAAGCCCGGCCGCCTCACGCATCGGCGAAGGTAAGGTCTCCGCCGCCGCGGAAGGCACGTCGCTAGATGCTCTGGTGCGCTCCTACCTTCGCCAACAGCAGGAGCCGTGCACCAACATCATCGAGACCCTGCCGCAGTTTGATTTGACAAAGAAGCATGTGTACATACCCATATCATCCCCACCGGACGACACGCGCAACATCCTGGACCGTCTGCTCTGGCGCAAGACGGGAATCGAAAAGCCTGTCAAAATGCAAATGAATGATGTGATGTACAGCTATCGCTATCCGTCCTTTCTGTTTGATATTACGGGGGGTGGTGACGGTATTCAAGGTGAAAGCGTTCTCTTTTGTGATCACGGGGACTCTGTGATGATCGGCACGTCGGAAGGGGCAGTAGCCCTCTTCGATACGTTCCCTGATGAAGCCTCGGAAGAAAAGCAGCTGGAGCAACATCTGGTCTTTGAGAACGAGCCCATCTCTTCGCTTAGTATATCGAAGGACGGTAGCTTGATTGCGGCAATCAATGAGTCGAATCGGGCGGTGGTTATGTCACGTAGTGCGCTGCCTATCGCTGTGCAGGAGTTTTCCGGGTGTTCCGCACTGCGCTTCTCACATGACAGCAAGTGGTCGCTGCTCACACACGACGAGGAGCGCGTGTGTAGCCTGTTCGACCTCGAGACGAAGAAGGAGCTTTGCACGTTTACGGACAGTGTTTGGTCCGGCGAAAGCACAGAGAACGTGGCCATCTTCAACTCCACGTCCAGCCTTATTTTAAGCGATGCGGTCCTGTGGGATGTGAGGTGCAAGGACAAGCCGGTCTTCCGCTTCGACCGCGTCACGGAGTCGCTCGCGAGCATGTTCCATCCGCATCGGCCGCTCGTCATCATCGACGAGGTGGTGTGGGACCTTCGGCGCTGGGGCATTGTACAGACGATTCCAGCCTTCTTAAAAACGAGCAACTTTCACACCAGTCGCGCAGCGAAGGTGATTTACAGCTTCAAATCGTCGGGAGCCGTGTCTGAGGGGTCGCTGCCCGTGATCACAGCAATCGACAGCTACTCGCTGGAGACCATTTTTTCAGAGGATGTTCGACCACCCTTCAAGGCCTTTGCTGTGGATCCCTCTGACCGCTTTTGCGCAGCCATTCTCGATGAGAACGATGAATCTGTCATTCGCCTATTCACAACCTCCGCTGGACCGTTCGCAGACATTCCTGCCTTTGCCTCTCCCGGTAACCAAGAGCGATCGGGGAGTGCCATGGAGGAGGAGGAGGAGCCTAATTTCAGTGACGAATTCGGAGACGACTACGGAGACGATGACAACTATGATGGCGATGAAGCCAGTTTGTCTTCGGAGGAAGAAGATGAGGAGGGCGTCTCTTCGTCGCATCCGTCGGAGACGGAAACGGGATCCTTCGAGGAGGAAGAAGACCAGTCAGATGGCTCCTCGGGCACAGATACGGAGGGAACTTACTCAGGGAGTGATGATGACGGCAGCACCAGCAGATCACTTTCATCGGCAAGCTCAACCTAGTAGTAAATCTTTACGCAAATGGACTCTGTTTAAAGAAGAAGAAAAAAAAACTCGACTCTAATTGTATGAACCTAAACTGACACGTTTCACACTTACCGAAACACAGCATATGAATGTTTGTCTTCTCTCTGTCGCGTCGTACTAGAGCGCAAAAGCGCGTATGTGGCGCCTGAAACAAGGTGTGTCTGTTCTTCTGACTGTTTGCCTTTACTCTTCATTTTCTTTCGCTTCTTCTTTTTTTAGGTCAACTGTGCTCATTCAAAATGTCATTTTCTCGTGAAGAGGAGTATGAGATGGATAACCTTCGTCGCGCGGAGCAAGAGCGTCCGCTGAGCGAAGAAGAAAAGGAGCGCCTGCAGGCGATCCACCAGAAGTACAATATGTTCATTGCCGATGGCCTCTCCCGGCTCAAGGACATGGCGCCCACAACGAGAAGGAATCTCTCGAGTGTGCTTCGCTATCGATGGCTATGTGTCCATTCCGGCATGCTCTTGTTGGGCCTCATTCTGACGGCTTCCTGCATTCCCGCGAGTCCTAGTGCAAGTGCCCCCGACGCGACCGCGGACCCTGCTGCGTTCAAACGCCACTGGGAACTCACCTACACGTGGTGGTGCTTCCACTTGCAAACGCAATTTTTTCTTGTTCTCTTACTCGTGACCATCGGCATTCTGGTGCGCTCTAGCGAATCCCGCAAGCGCGTGCCCTACTTCATTACTATAGCGTGCATGCCATTTCCTATCGTATTTACACTGTTTATTCTATATCAACACCAATCCAAGTGGTGGGATAGCACCCACAAGTCGCAGATCAAGCCGCTGCTGCTATCGCTTCTCTACAATTTGCTTCTCCTATTTGAGTGTTTTCTATTTTTGGCTTTAAAAACGGTGTAAACACTGTTTTCGGTTCTTATTGACGCTGTGCTTAGCCTGCTTTTCGATCGATGTGCTTCGATGGTATTATGGGTGCCCATGTAAGAAGGAACTATATAGGGATCGAAAACAAATGAAGAAAAAAAAAACTGAGCATGGAGAGTTTGTTCAGTTACAGTGTTGTTAGCGTAATTGTGTACTCTTTTGATTCGACTCTCTTCTTCCTTTTGTTCTTCTCCACCCCCCACCCCCACCCCCCAAATAGTTTTTTGTTATTGGAAATTACTCGTACACAAAGAAACAACGATAGATAGATACATATACAAGGAAGTGAAGAAAGGAAGGACTCTCTTCTTTCTCTTCTCCAGAATAAAATGGACGCGCTTCCTGTGTTTAGAGTTCCGCCTGTAACGCGAACACTTCTGTGTATCTACGGCGTTATTGTTGTTCTGTGTTACATGGAGGTCGTTCATCCGCTTCAATTAATGTACAGCAATACACTCATTTTCCAGCAAAAACAGTACTGGCGGCTCTTCACGCCGTTTTTTTATTATGGTAGCTTGAACTTGAACACGGCGCTAGAAATACACTGGATTTATGTAGTAAGTAGTGCCATTGAAGAGCAATACTTCCACCGTCGTGCAATCGACTACGCCGTAGTGGTGTCCGTGAGCGCGCTGCTGATCCTGGCAGCCCGAGTGATCGGTATCATTGACGTGCTGTTTATGAGTACGATGCTAGAAAGCGTTCTTATGTACCTTCTGAGTCGACTCTTGCCAGACCAACGCGTCGCTCTCTTTGCCGTTATCGAGGCACCTATGCGACTGCTGCCAGCGTTTTACTGCTTGATGATGCTGTATAATCAAGGAACGTCTGCCGTGAAGTTGAACCTAGTGAGCTGCTTCATTGGTCATTGTATGTGGTACACACTGGAGATATTTCCACGAATAACGGGGATCAATCTCCTCCGCTTGCAGAACCACTTGGAGCGCCTGTTTCAGGCTGCTCCAGGTGATGAAATCGTAGTAAACTGATATTCTCAGCTCTCTGATTATTCTGCAGCTTTGTTAGTTTTACCATGCTTCTGCGGAATAGCAGTAACATAGCATGGAGTATCATGTAGATCGATGGGGCTTCTAACCTGTGCTTCTGTTCGCTTTTCCATCAGTACTATCAGTCTTACTACTCGTACGAAACATCCGTTTTCGCTTCGCGTGCGCTTATCCAGTGAAAACCGTCCGTGTGGATATGTGCGTGAGTTCTGGATCCAAAGTGATGGGGGAGCAATGGTGAGAAACACTTTTTTTCCTCGTTTTCTGTCTTACCTTTCTTCTATCGTCTTGTAAGTGTATCTTTTTGTTTGTTTGTTTTTGGCATTTTTATCTTTCTTTCCCCTTCTTTGCTCTAGTAATGTCCCGTGCCTATTTGGAAAAATGTGCCAAGAAGCACTTGATCATACACATGGATATCAACAAGACCATCATCCAGATTGATGCGGCGGGCGGGAGAACGATGGAAGATGTACTTAATAGCAACGCCGCCGCCAACGTGTTCGGCTGCATCGACCCCTCCGGGGGGTGGCGTGCGCTCCACGGCCCGTCTGAAGCAAGGCCCGCGCACGTCGACGGTGAGGTATTGACCTATGAGGACTATGTCGACCGAGTTCACTGCGAGCCTGCGGGGATGCAACAGCTGCCCAAGGTGGAACGAGACGCACTCTGGAAGAAGATATCGGGAGCGCGCCGCGCTGCTTCGAGGAAGTTCACGTTTCCTGGGGAAGCAGGAGAAAAGTACGCCTATCTGGTGGAGGAGCAGCGGAAATGCTTAACCATAAAGGAAGGAGCCGCGCCAACGTATTACTCCATCATACCATCCTTCTTTCACTTTATCAACACCCTTTCTGAACTGCATTGGCCATTTACCCTTATTTTTCGAACCTTTGGCAGCGACCTGGATAGTGTCTTGAAGGAGTGGAAGCAGTTTGTCGATGGAGATCATATCTGCAAGTCCAAGGGAACCGTTCTTGAAGAGCTGCGAAAAAACTATATTGACCCAGCCACAGGATGCGTGTACAGGGATGCACGCCATCTGTACCTCTGCCTCGGCCCCTCTGTGTCTGCAACCACGCGCTCCAGTGCGCTGACACACATGGAGGACGCAACGCCGGACGCTATTGAAAAGGAACTGTATCTTGTAGAAGGCTGTCAATCCGTGCGCCAGACGTCATTCAAAGAGCTGAACGAGCTGTTGCTGGCCTTTTATCGTACATCGAACAACATCGGGGGCCTTGTGGACTACTACCCTTGCTGGGCGCAAGGTGCTGAAAGGCGGTCTGGGGGAAAGGTCTTTCCTGTAGAGTCCAAAGGGAGCCAGGACCATTACTATGTTTTTTTCGATGACAATATTTTTATCAGTGATGAAAAGTCGATCGTCGACCTACGAGACATCCGTTCCGGTGAAAGTCTGTTGGGTGAAAAGGTCGAGCTCCCCTTCTGCGTTCATGTGAATGCATACAAGGCAATTGTAGAGGAAACTTACTTCCTGGACTGCTTGTGTGAACGAATGAAACTACAAGACAGTCTGATCCATTGAAACGGTCCTCGCTTGTTACAAGGATTATTCGATCTTCTTCTTTTTCTTTTTTTTTCAGAGTTCTCTGTTTGTTTACTTTTGCCGCACGATACAAACACTGTTGCTCTGTAGACTAATAAACAGTAATGATAAAGCGAAAGCAATGTCCAGTGGGAGAGAGGAAATGAAATGACGGTCGCCTGTGCTGCCTTCCGGCAATCATCGCCTTTTCTTCTTTTCTTTGCATTCTTTTGTTGAAGTTCGCGGAGAAAATGGAATTACAGAGTAGGAAAGGAGTGTAATGAAGAAGAGAACGATTAGTTCTGGATCGTGACGTGTATATCATAATAAAGAGTTTTTCATTCGCTTCGTCCTTCTATTCTCTGCTTCAGGGGAATTGTTTGCTTTCTTTCGCGAATCCGTCCCGCCCACCCCCGCACCGCACCCTGCCAAGACAGGGATCATTGGATTCTGAAAGCATGAAGGACCTCCTTCTCGCACATCGCATGAGGTACAGATTGGCAAAATGCTTCATGGTATAATTGATACGGTAAAACAAAGGGAAAAAATGATAATTGGATAGTTTAATGTATTTGATACATCAATGATGAAAACACTCACATGGAATGAAATGTATTGTTCTCTCCTTAATTCTTACTTTTGTTGTTATTATGGTCTGGTTAATACACTCATCTTGAGTCTATAATAGTTCTTTGCTGCGTTGTTGTTTTTTCCTTCGAATTTGATGACTGAATTCAAGAAGCTCACCGCCCTGCTCGAAAAGGCAAATGAAGATTTCCAAGCGCTGACAGACTATTTGGTTGACAGTCAGCAAGGGGCTGTTGACGCACTTCACGATCGAATGCCTGTTTTACACGACGCACGGAACGAGGTGGAGCGCTTGCTAGTGGATGCGATCCCACGATTTCGAAAGATGATTGCCAAGGCTCGGGAAACAAATCCGAATATGCAAATATACAATGAAAGTATGTGCAAAAAAATAGAGCATCTATTCACTGCCTTTTGTGTTGTCTTCTGTAAGGTATTAAACGGGAGTGAATCGGAGGAGTTGGTAGAAGCCCTGCGCGTTACACTGTTGGATGCCGACAGCCCAATAGAACTGGATGAATCTCCGTTGTTTCGACAGTTTGACGAGCTGTATAATGCATTCGTAGTTCAGCGCGCGCAAGCAGAAGAGTGGCACACACGTGTTGCCGGCGCGTTGACTGACATTGTCCAATTTGAGAGGGAAGGTCGCGAACTCGTGCAGGCGCAAGAGCAGCAAGGGCGGAAGCAGTGCGTGTGTGAGACACAGCAGCACTACAGCGAAGTAGTTGAACGCTTGAGGGTACAGGCTGAGGCGAAATGGAAGCAAGAGACGGACCGGCGAGGTGCGGAGCACGCTCGCCTAATCACGGCATCCAGGGCGGTCGCAGCAACCGGTCTGTCGTCTTTTATAGAGACCCAGGTGCCGCATGCATTACAGCGACGCTTCGTTGAGAACATGTTCCACCTTGTGCGCGCGCTGCGGACGACCCCGGAGGACGTCCACATACGTCGACTTCGTAATAACAATCAGCAACTGATGGCGCACTACGGCCATCCGTGCCTCTGTCTGGGCGAGGGAAGGGAGTGCCTCTGCGCCGCTGTGGTCGCCGCAGCAGAAGTTGTATGGTACCGCTTTGGGTACGTGGTCCGCTACACAAATACAACAGTCCCCTCCCTACAAAACCAAATCGAGGTGCACGCACTGGAAGATGTGACTCTGCCGTGCAGTCATTCGGTGAGTGCACACCAGTATCAGAACATGGGGTTTGAAGACTACGGAGAGCGATTATTTGAATTGGACGAACCAGACGCGATGAAAGATTCGGACCGATGGATGATATGGTATGAAGAAATGCAGCACATGCAGCAAGAGCTGGAGATGTACAGTGCGTAGTTGTAGTGAATCTTCTGATGCAGCATAAACGGACATATGTGTATGTATGTATTGTCTTCAAAAAAGGAAACCGCTTTGAGACCTAAAAAAAAAAACGGAAAACTCGTCATACATTTATAGATTATTATGATTCAAGTATCACTTTTGGTCTACATATTCTGGATGCATCTCTTCATATGTCTTTTACATCTCTTCACTCTTTCTCACCTTTCCTCTTTTTTGTTGTTGTTGGTGCTATTATTTGGTGAAGGAGTAATAGTTTGTTGTTGTTGTTGTTGTTGTTGTTGTTGTTTGTCGTTAAAATTTACTTCTTTGAGGGGAACTTATAGTTCCACTATTGGTCTTTTTTTTTTCATTATTACTCTTGTTTTCTTTTTCATAGTGCTCAGTTTCTTTTTTTTTTTTTCATTGTTGTTGTTGATACTGTAGTTGGTTTTTCTGCTTTGTTTTCTTCTGTTGGAATTACTTCGAGCCGATGAGCATAAGCATGAACATGGACATTAGCCTGAGTGAGAGCGACGGCGAGGGAGGCGCACCGCTCACTCCGTCGGATATCCTTGCTCACTATCGATACGAGTTGACGAAGTTCGAGGAAAGCGAAGTACTGAAATACCCGGAAATCCACTACTTCGGACAGAGGTGTGAGGAAAAGATTGAAGCCCCCTGCTCCGGTCCGAATGATGGATACGACCAAGACAACGGTGAGTACAAGATCGTCATCGGGGACCATTTAGCCTATCGATATGAAATTGTCGAACCACTCGGGAGTGGTGCTTTTGGCCAAGTGGTCAAAGCGATTGATCACTCAGACAACTCTTTAGTAGCAGTTAAACTTATTCGCAATCGAAAAAGAGTAGCTATTCAAGCCCAGAGTGAAATTGACATTCTTCGGCACATCCGCGAAGCGGATCCGACGGGGAGGTTTGGCATCGTAATCATGTTCGATGACTTTATCTTTCGGAACCACGTGTGTATTGTGTATGAAATTCTCGGTTGTAATCTTTACGACGAAATGAAAAGCCATGACTTCTATCCAATGAAAATGAACGCGGTCAGACAGATAGCTGCTCGCGTCTTGGTTTCATTGACTTTTCTTTGGAAGGAAAACATCATGCACTGTGATCTAAAACCGGAGAATATTCTAATCAAGGGACAGGAAACTACTTCAGTGCGAGTGGTGGACTTGGGTACGGCTTGCTTTGATACGTCGAGCAGACTCATGTACATCCAGTCTCGCTTTTACCGTGCACCGGAGGTCATTATGGGGATTCCATATGGTAAACCCATCGACTTGTGGAGCTACGCTTGCATCCTGTGCGAGCTCCTCACAGGGTACCCCATGTTCCCTGGGGAGAACGAGGCAGATCAGCTCTTCTCGATTATGGAGTATTTGGGACCCCCTCCTCCTGAAATGATAAGTCGTTCTCGTTACAAGAATAAGTACTTTAGCGCAGACGGCACGCCCAAGGTGACAAAAAACCCACGTGGCGAACGCCGAGTGCCAGGGTCCAGGTCACTGGCCAACTTCTTGGCTTTGCCAGAGGACAGTCAATTTATCAGCTTCATCAATCAGTTCTTCGTGTGGGACCAACATGAACGAGTGACGCCTCGTGAAGCCATGCAGCACCCATGGATTGTAGAGGAATTTGTGTTTAGAAAGGACAAAAAGAGCCACGAGGAGAACGCGGCGAGTGAAGACGACGGCGACGATGATCCATTTAGGCAGAGTGCAACGGGGGGCGCTGGAGATGGGGTGATCCGCACGAGGCCGGCACGAACCACCGCCCCCATTCCGCAGTCCGTCACGTCCGATGCGAACTCCATCCCCCTGACGCCGGGCATGAAGCCAAACAACTTGGTGCTATCTAGTGCGATACCTCCTGGTATTCCAGCAACTAACGCCGCAACTGCATCCATGACGCACACGGCAACGCCGACGGCCACTCCACGGCCTGCGGTAAGTCCGCAATCTGTCGCTACGTCAGAGACGATGGCTCTAGCCTACTCACCAATGTCAAGTCAACTGTCCGAGCCCCTGTGGCTCTCCGGAATGGACATGGACCAGCTGTCAGAAGAAAATCCTCGAGTGGCGCCGCCCCAAGAACCGGCTGTGGCGAAGACACCCGTGGCACATCCTCCGGTGGCGCCAGCTGAGGAACCGGTCGCAATGATGAGGCCGCAGGTGGAACCTGCGGTGACACCGTCAAAGAAACGGGCCGCAGTGAGGAAACGGGGGGTGCATGCTCCTGTGGCAGTGGCGTGGCCTCAAGAAATGGACGTAGTGAAGACACCAGCGGCGGAACCTCCTGTGGCGCCGCCCAAGGAACCGGCCGCAGTGAAGGCGCCAGCGGCGGAACCTCCTGTGGCGCCACCCAAGGAACCGGCCGCAGTGAAGAGACAAGAGGTGCAGTCTCCTGTGGCGTCACTCCAGGAACTGGCTTCCATGAAAACACCAATGGCAGATCCTCCTGTGGCGCCACCCAAGGAACCGGCCGCAGTGAAGAGACAAGAGGTGCAGTCTCCTGTGGCGTCACTCCAGGAACTGGCTTCCATGAAAACACCAGCGGCGGAACCTCCGGTGGCGCTGCTCAACGAACCGGCCGCAGTAAAAAAACCATCATTCATAAGGAAGCGGTCATCTCCATCAGACCTGCTGTCAGCGGAAGATCAGCATGTGACAGTAAAGCGCCCATTAGTGCCACTTCAACCATCTGGACCTCGGCGTTCATACGCAGGGAAGAATCTCTCAGAGGCAAAACCTCCGATGGAGTCAGCTAATGGGTCAGTTGCAAGGACTCAGTCACTATACCTACCTCCTCCGAGCCCGCTGTCAGTAACAAAACAGTCTGTGGCAGTAAAGCGTCCATTAGTGCCACTTCAGCCATCCGGGCCTCGGCGGTTACCTGCAGTGAAGCAGCTGCCAGAGGCGAAGACGCCGGCTGCGTCAGCCAATGGGTCGGCTGCAGTAAATCGCTCGCTACCTGCAGAGAAAAAATTACCCTCCACGAGCCCACTGTCAACCGCCGATCTGCCTGCCAGCGGTGACAGTACGGCAGATCCTTTGCGTTCCGTGGATAAGTCGAATCCACTAGCATCAGTAGAACGAACAGGAAGGGTAAAGCGGGTCCGAAGACGATTTCCCCTCCCTGAACCCAAGAAGCCTGCACAACCACTGAAAGATACACCGATGGAAGGTGCCCGTGCTCTGCTTGAGTCAGCCTCACTTCCGCCGACCAAGAAGGCCCCCATCAACAATATGAAGTCCTTGGAGTCAATAAACAAAGAGAAGGCCCCCATCAGCGATACGAAGCCCTTGGAGTCAATAAACAAAGAGAAGGCCCCCATCAGCGATACGAAGCCCTTGGAGTCAATAAACAAAGAGAAGGCCCCCATCAGCGATACGAAGCCCTTGGAGTCAATAAACAAAGAGAAGGCCCCCACCAGCGATACGAAGCCCTTGGAGTCAAAAAGCCAAGAGAAGGTGGAGCCCCCGGCGGTCAAGCGGAATAGCGTGCAGGACAGAATAAAAATGTTTGAAGCACAGAATCAAAGCAGTACTCCCACTGTGCCTCGTCGAGATAGGGCTAAATCAGAGCCCAACACGAGCAGCCCAGGTATTCAACATTCCACGGACAACACTGTGGAACACTTGAAGGAAAACGCGCCAAATGAGGGGCAAGCAAAAGAACCTGAACAACAGCAGCCGAAGACCAGACCTGAGGTAGTGCAGCGGCCCAGTACTACTGCAGAGACAAGTACCAGCAGTCACCGTGAGTCAGGTAGTAAAACTCGTCGCGTGCAGTTGGACAAGCTTATCTCTTCCAATGATGCCATACCTCTTCCCACCACGCGTCGCCGATATGTAGCGCGTCTTCCAACAGAAAAGACAAATGAAACAGATGCAACTCCTGATGTCAGACCAAAACGGCTGCCATCAATTGACAAGTAATGTCATCGTTAATCCGTTTTCGTTGTATAGGAACGGGGAAGAGAACAACATGAGTTCAACATACGTAAATATACATATGTAAGCATACGAACACATCTGTATTGTGTCGATAGTCGATTGTTTTTTAATGTAGAGAATGCACAGTAAGAGTGACGTTAGTTTTATTGTTTCCCTTTTTTTATGTTCGTTGATTCAACCTCTTTCTTATTCTTACATATATATATATATTTTTCCTCTGGGTGTTTCACATATGCAAGTCGTTTTCTTTTTTCATTTTATTCTCGCTCCTGTTTTGTATTCATCTTTCTTTTCTTCTTCCTTTGGGTGATCTGTTTTTTTACTGGTGCAAGTGTTGTTCTTCGTTTGAAACAGAAGACAACAGTAGAGTAATCTGTAAGATGAAATCAACCTTTTGCAGTGACTATCATGGCCCATTTGACAGTGCGTACTTGAGCACATATTGGCTACGAATGGAATCCATCTCCTATTGTATTCTTCATCTCCATCTCTTGATCTTCGTTTTTTTGTTGTTGTTGTTCTAGTTGTGCTTGTTTTACACCTACACAATTATGGTCAAGAAGGCAAAAGGAAAAAAGAAAGGTATTACGGTTGTTGCGCCGGAGCCTCCTCTTGACGATGTGGAAGCTGTACTGAAGTGGAATAGAGTTTTAGAAACTGGAGGCTCCAATACTACCGCACCTACAACCGTTAGCACAGCAACCAGCAATCCTCTCAACATTGCAGTGTACGATGTTTCCCACAGTGACCAGGGGCTACTGTTCACTAATGATCCGTATCCGAATTCGCAACGCGCTGTAGAGCACCACTTAGAGGCAGAAAGCCGCGTTCGTGCAGCGCAAGATGAGGTACAGGAGGCCAAATTCATGCTGGAAGACTTTGACCAGCTACACATCGCGGAATCGGCTGAGATAAAAAAAGAGAAGCAGCGAATTATAAGCAACTTAAATGCGACATTGGTGGATTTTGATGCCTTGCTCTCTCAGATAAGTGATGAAATCACTGGCGTAACAAACTGCTTTTTAGACGAAAAGGAATCCGTTCTCAGTCATGTGCGCGATTTGATTCTCGGTGACATTGAAATCGAAAAGGCCTTTGAGGAGCGTGAGCATTATCAACAAAAATGCCAGGAGGAGATGGACTTGTTCTTTCAGGAACAGCGTGCCCACGTTTCTTGGGTTGAGGCCAAACAGTCTGCAGCGGCCGATGCGCAACAAAAAGCGCTCGCGGAAATGACGAAATCGTTGCAGAACACTATCAAGAGCTTGTTTCTGTCCGTGTTTGCCCAGAAGAAGGAGGGTGACGCCAATGAAAGCAGGTCGCTTCTCATCACTGAGCTCTCCAAGCTAGAAAAGGAGACCTCCTCTGCCCAAAAATGGAGTGAAACCTCCTCCCAGGGCCTGAAGGAATTGCACCGCCTCATCAAGCTGGAAAGTGACAAGCTACAATTGTCAACGGCAAGGCGAGAAACCCTGCAAAAGCAGATTGAGTCCCTGAACGATACGCTGCTCCAACAGCAGAAAATTATTGATCAGAAGAGTCTTGTGCCGCGATCCGAGACGGAAAGAGCATCTACAGACTACCCAACTTTGCTGATTGCCGCGAAAAACGAATTGGAGCAGCTGAATGAAGAGCTTCTGAACATGCAAGAGAACGTGGACGCGTTGCGGAACATGCAGAACACAGATGAACTTTACAGGCCCGTATCCTTTCCAGATGACGTTGTACCGACGGAAAGGAATAGTCTGGACCATGAAACCAATGTTGAATTACGAAGTGTTGTCGTACGAGCATTCCTTGAGATCATAGATCTCCTCCATGTGCTTGATGGTGATTCCTCATCAGCATCCGCGGATGCAAATGTGGCCAATCTTGCGACACTCTCCGTTGAGGACCGGAGAGCCGTACAAAACTACGTTGCCAAGTCGATCAACGCCTATTTCCAGCGGAAGGGCTTTTGAAAGAGGCACGGACCCCGAGAAGGACCGCGAGCGAGCAGAACGCCTCCATCCACAATGTAAATTACTGTATTTCAATCAGATCCCTCGAAAAAAAAAAAATTCTTATAGTGCTCTTAATGTATCTACTTCAACTGAAATCAAGCAAAGCCGCCTTTGGGCACAACGGAAAACAATGAACAGGGATGCCGCGCCCCGCCCCGCCCACCCCCCACCACCCCCCAACCGCCCCATGGAAATCTCTTTCCCCCCTCTCCCTTTGCCATTCTTTTTTGCTTTTCGTTCTTTGCCCTCTGGCGACGCCGCCCCCGCCGCTACAAACAGCGCCCGCTCCCCACCCAACCACGCGCCCCTCTCAACCGCGGGAGGCGTGATCGACGCGCGCGCCCCCCCCCACCGGAGCCAGAAACACCGCCTTTCACCACGAAGCGAACGAATTCGGTCCTCGGCCAAAAGGGGGCCCGCCGCCTCCATGGCCCCTAAAAACCCGCCCTCGGTGGCGAGGGACACGCCCCCGCCCCTTTCCACGGAACTTGAAGAGAAAACGGAGGGGCCGAGCGACGCCACGGAAACGGCATATGAGCAAAAAAAAAGCCCCAATACATACACACGCATACGCACACACACCTAAAGGAAAGAAAGACCACGACCTGCTTGTTTAGCGAACCCGCTGCCAACGCATATCACGATAGTGGAAACACACACCCGTCGTGAAACGCGCCCCCCCCCTCCCATTGCGACCCTCTTTCCCTTGGGCGCGAGGGACCGCCCCGCCAGGGGAAGAGGGAGGGGAACCCCACCCATTGACACCCAGCAGGGGAAAGAACACCCACACCATTTTTTTCGAAGGTGCTTCTGTGCGGCGGTCCCTCCACAACATCCAGTAGCCTTTCTTAGGTATACGAGCTGGGAGCCGTCGGGGCGTGTGTGGGAGAGTTTGTGCCGGGGTGAAACCGGGTGTGCCGTGGGGGGGGGGGCGGCGGCGGCCACGCAACACGGAAAGGGAGCACCCAGAGAACCATCCCCATTTTCAACCGAGCGACGGCGCTTTTTTTAGCACACGCCACTCTCTTGGGAATAAGAGACTTCGTTTCTTTCTTCTCGAAAAATAAACAACGCCCCGCCCCCGAGGTGACGAGAATTCCTGCGCTTGGAAAGGGGCGTCCCTTGCCCTTATTATGAATTTGCTCGGTGGGCAATCGCACTTCCTTTTCTGTTAACGCTTCTCCAGTGCATAAATCATTGGTCCGGGTTCCCGGGGCGCCATCGCCCCGTGCCGCCGCGGCCAAAGTCTTGTTGCCAAAACACCATGATGACTTCCCAAGTGCAGGGTGATGACCGTAAGTCCCAGCCGTACTCATCTCAGCGGCAAGCGTATTCCACATGGATTCTAAAAGAAACGTTCACCGTAATGCAAAACAACTAACACACTGAAAGAGGATTGTAAAAGGGTGAAAGAGGGGCTGTGGAATCTGGGGCGCGATCGCGGGGGGCGTGGCCAGGGTTTGCTGCTCCGGTGGACCGGGGCGGCTGCCGCCGCGCCAGAAAAGAAAACAACGACCAAAACAGCACCAACAACAACAACAAAAATAGAATATCTATATGCATCGAGTTGGGGGTGGTCGCGAAAGTGACCGCCCACCCGCCCCCCCCCCCNCCCCCGAGGTCGGG
>AUXH01000298.1:0-22910 GCA_000482145.1 Strigomonas culicis | reverse complement strand
CCCCCGGCGCCGGCGGTGGCGGCCGCGGCGCCGCTGCGCATGAGCATGACCGCGCGCCCGCCGGCGCCGCCGCCGCCGCGCGAGGTGCCCGGGCTGGAGGCGAC
The DNA here is from genome assembly GCA_000482145.1 of Strigomonas culicis. NCBI lineage: Eukaryota > Euglenozoa > Kinetoplastea > Trypanosomatida > Trypanosomatidae > Strigomonas > Strigomonas culicis. Next base: position 22,806 of record AUXH01000298.1, on the reverse strand, counting down.
GCCGGGCGCGTGGCAGGAGACGGCGCGCCGGCTGGGCCACGTCAGCCGCCACAGCAAGACGAAGGCAAAGACGCGCTCGCAGGAGGCGCTGTCCGTGTGGCTCAACACGCCGGACGATGAGCGGCACGCCATGACGAGCGAGAAGGGCGGCCGCAAGGCCGCGCGCCGCGCGCCGCAGAAGAAGGAGGAGAGGGGCAAGAAGGACAAGAAGGCGCCGCGGCGCGCGGCGAAGGAGAAGGACATGAAGCCGCATCTAAAGCGCAGGGGCCCGCGCAGGGCGGACGAGAAGAAGCCCAAGGCGGCCGCCAAGTCGAGCGCGCGCGGAGCCATCAAGGCCGCCGCCAAGGCCCGCAAGCCGGCGCCCAAGAAGAAGGCGGAGCGCACGCGCGCCGCGGCGCCGAAGCCCAAGGCGGCGGCACGGAAACCGGCGGCCAAGAAGGCGGCTCACGCCAAGCGCGCCAGGGCACCGAAGCCGGCCGCGAAGGGGAGGGGAAAAAAGAGGTAGGCCGGATCGACAGCGTCGCGTGATGAGGACAAAGAAAGCATAGATTCAATCCTTTTTTTTTTTAACTGATGAGAGTGAGTAAATAAATGAAAAGAAAGAGGAAATCTCTATGAATGAGTTTTTCTTTCTGTTTCATATAGCAAGTGCTGGCCTTCATACACATACATATTTATGTATTTATAGATAGATAGATAAGTACATATATATTTAGTTGACGCTATACGGTTATTTGTTATTCCCTCTTGAAAAAAAAAATGACTCAGTTGTAAGTAGTAACGAACATGATTAAATCAAAACTCTCCTTTAAAACAATAAGAAAGAAGCATCCATTAAAGTATAAAAAAAAACAATAATATACATATATTTGAATAGACATGTTTTTCTATATATAGAAGCAAAAACGAACAAAGGTACTAAGCAGTTGTGCTCGTTGCATCTGTTACCCAATAGAACAACACTCCAAAGAAAAAAAAAACTGAAAGGAATACGAATACACGTAACAGATATCGTATTGTGTAAAAATAATTTAAAAAAAATGGATTTACACACAAAAAACGAAAAAGGACTCTCTCTTTCTCCTCCCACTCCTTCGACGCCTTTGTGCACCCAACGTTTACATAAAGCATTCGTTTGTTTAACCGTGGTGATAAGCTCTCATTCACGCTAATAAAAAGGGCTTCTATTTTTTTAAAAAGATTTTTCATAGAGAAGAAAGGAAAAAGAAGAATGTCTTCCAAACGGGGATCGGAGTATCCCAAGTCGCTCTCGCGCGGCGACAGTCTCTCACCCCGCGGCGGCGGCTCACGCGGCGCGCCCTCGGGCAGCTTTCTGGCGCGCTCCGGCGCTGCCTCGCCGATGAGCGTGCCGGAGCACTTCGATGACGCCAATCTCTACGAGGGCGCGGACGACAGCGCGGAGGGCAACTTCAAGGTGGTGATTCGCGTGCGGCCGCCGGTGCCGCGTGAGCTGCAGGGCCACCGCCCGTACGTGGACGTGGCGCAGGTCACCAGCAGCGACACCCTCACGCTCTGCGACGCCCTTGACACGGAGGACGGGCGGCCTGCCATCTATTCGCGGCAGAGCTTCGCCTTCGACCACGTCTACGGCGAGGCCGCGACGCAGGCAGAGGTGTACCAGTGCAGCGCCCGCCCGGCGGTGCGGTCCGTGATGGAGGGCTACAACGCGACGCTCATGGCCTACGGCCAGACCGGCACGGGCAAGACGTACACCATGGAGGGCTTCACCAGCCAGGCGGAGCGCGGCATCATACCGCGCGCGATCGAGGACATCTTCAGCCACATCACGCAGGCGCGCGACACGCCGCTGCGCTTCCTCGTGCGGGCCTCGTACATGCAGATCTACAACGAGGTCATCTCGGACCTGCTGGAGCCGCCGCAGAACGCTAAGTCGAGCCTCGTCGTCCGCCACACACCGCACCGCGGCGTGTACGTGGACGGGCTGTCCGAGTGGATCGTGCGCTCGCCGGACGACGTCTACCAGCTGATCGAGCAGGGCACGTCGCTGCGCGCGACGAGCAGCACCCGCATGAGCGAGCTGTCCTCGCGCTCGCACGCCATCTTCACCGTCGTCGTCGAGGTGATGGAGGGCGCGGAGCAGGACTGCGTCTCGTACCACTTCGGCAAGCTCAACATCGTCGACCTCGCCGGCAGCGAGAAGGTGCGGCAGTCCGGCGTGACCGGCCAGCGGCTGGAGGAGACGAAGAAGATCAACAAGTCGCTGCACGAGCTCGGCAACGTCATCTCGGCGCTCTCCGCGAAGGCGCAGGGGAAGGGCCGACACATCCCCTTCCGCAACTCGGTGCTGACCAGTGCGCTGCGCGACTCCCTCGGCGGCAACTGCAAGACGACGCTCTTCGCGTGCCTCTCGCCGGCCCTCGAGTCCTACACGGAGTCCCTGTCGACGCTCATGTTCGCGAGCCGCGCGAAGCAGATCCGCAACCACGCGACGGTCAACGAGGACATGGACCAGGCGATGCTGCTGCGCAAGTACGAGCGGGAGCTGCAGGAGCTGCGCGGCCAGCTGGCGCGGCAGCAGGGCGGCGGGCCGCTGCTCGACCCGGCGCTGCTGACGGAGCTGGAGGAGGACCGCCGGCGCGCGGAGCACGGCCGCGCGGAGGCGCTCGAGGCGCTGCAGCGCAGCTCCGCCGCGTGCGAACAGGCGCAGCACGCGCGGCACACGTTGGAGGGCCGCATCCGCGAGCTGGAGACGCTCCTGGAGAAGGGCGGCATGGCCGGCGGCCCGCAGACCCGCGAGGCCTACGAGCGCCGCCTGGAGGAGCTCGACCGCGAGCGCCAGGCGCTGGAGGAGGACAAGGAGCAGGTCGGCCGCTACAAGCAGCTGCTGCTGAAGCAGCGTGACATCATGCTGAACCTCACGCGGCGCCTCAACGAGCGCGACGAGACCATCCTCGGACTGCAGGATGAGGTCGACGCCTACGACGCCCATGTGGAGATGCTGGAGAAGCGGCTCCTCGCGGTCGGCGGCGGCGGCGGCGGCGGCGGCGGCGGCGGCGGCGGCGGCGGCGCCAGCAGCAACAGCAGCCGCTACGGGGGGGAGGAACCGTCCCCGGACACCTTCGTGCTGCTGACGGAGCCCATCACGGAGTTCAGCAGCGGCGTGCGGTCGCCGCGCAGCGCGGCGGGCGGCTCCCCCGTCCCGCGTGGCCGTGCGCTCGGCGCGTACAGCCGCGCCCAGGCGGAGGAGTACGTGCGCGGCGCGAAGGTGGTGGACCCCGCGGCCGGCGGCGGCTCGCCGCGCTACCGCAGCAGCCTGCAGCACGCGGACCTCCTGACCGCGGAGGAAAAAATGCAGGAGCTGCTCATGCTCGGCGCGCACGGCGACAGCGGCGGCGGCGCGCGCGCGGCGGGACCGGACGCGGAGACGCTGCGGCGGCTGCAGCAGACCCTCACGCAGCGCGCGCAGGAGGCGGCGCGGCAGACGTACGCGGCCGCCGCGGCCGACACGGCGCGGCAGCTGGACGCCCTCGCGCTGCGCGCCCTCGCGGCGGAGGACCGCTGCCGGCTGCTGGAGCTGGGCGCGCAGCTGCCGGACACGCCGCCGGCGGAGGCGCGCCGACTCCTCCGTGAGGAGGTCGCGCGCGTCGACCAGGCCTACGCGCGCCGCGCGGAGCAGCTGCTGGACGGCATCGTGCGGGAGAAGAAGGAGCGGCGCCAGCTCGCGCGCGAGGTGGACCGGCTGCGCTTCGAGGTGGAGCGCGCGCTCGAGCGCGCCGGCACGACGCCCGCGGACCGGGCGGAGGTCAGCCGTCTCTGGCAGGCACTGCAGGACGTGGAGGAGGGCGCGCTCGCCGCGCTGGCCGCCGCGCCGGTCGCGGCCGCGACGACGCCGCAGAGCGCGGCCGCCCTGCTCCAGCAGCGCGACGCCGCGTGGCAGCTGAAGCTGCAGGAGCAGGAGCAGCTCGTGCGGCGGCTGCAGGCGCAGCCGGCCGCCCCGCAGGCGCTCGTGGACAAGGTGGCCGCGCTCGAGAAGGACCGCGCGGCAATACGCACCATCCTGGAGCAGCGGGTGAAAGTGAAGCTGGAGCACATCGCGCGGCTCGTGCAGGGCGATGGGACGCACGCCCCGCTGGCGAACGAGGAGGAGCGCTACCAGAAGACGCTCTTGGACCTGCGCAACTTACAGAACTTGGTGAATGCCTCCATTCGAGCGATAGACAACTGAGGGCGCAAGAGTTGGAGGTTTAATGGGAAAGAAGGAGAGAGAAGGAGAGAATTGCACCATTTTTTTTTCTTTTCTTTTGTCTTTCTTTGTTTTATGTCTATTTGTATGAGTTGCCTCTTTTAATTTAATATAGCATTTGCTTTTTTTTTTCATCTTTAACATTGCTTTCGTCGCTACTCATCCTTCTGTGGGGGTGGGTACACATACATGCACGCCCGTCTTTAACAACCACACATGCATTAGTATTAACGGCATATATTGTATTATATCGTTACATTAGAATGTTCTTTCATTTATTTGTTTCTTGTTTTTTTTTTTTTATCAGAAGGTAAAAAAAAAAAAGTAACGTGAGTGACACTACGACGCAGTACACGCGAGGCAGGTGACCACCGCCGCCCAGTACACCCAACTGTGTTTCTCCGCTGAGCTCATCGCTTGTGTGGTTCGCATGGTGATAGGTTCTCTTTCTCTCTCCCCCCTCTTCTCTTTCTCTTCTTTCTTTCCTCAAAGCAACAGCAACAAAAAAAAAGTGCTTCCATGTCTGCCCCGAAAGATGCGCGTGCCGGTGGCACAGAGGCAGTTCTCGTGATGCGGCACATGTTTGTGTCGGGCAAAGTGCAGGGCGTGTTCTATCGCAAGCACACACAACGGGCCGCCGTGCAGTACGGGGTGACAGGGTGGGTTCGCAACACGGCGGATGGCCGTGTGGAGATCATGGCAGAAGGTACACCAGAGCAGGTGGATAAGCTTGAGATGTGGTGCCACACCGGCTCTCCCAAGAGCATGGTGAAGGCTGTGGTGAGAGAGAAGGTAGCAGCCGAGCAGCCGCTCGTCATGCGTCGGTTTGATGTATTCTCTGTCGTAAAATAAGAGGTACCTGAGCATACGGCAATGACTCATTTATATGGTATTCTTGACAACGAGATTACTATCAATATATTGCATTTATCTTTTTTATATATTTTTTTTTGAATGGCTTTTCTGATTATTGTTTGTTTAACTCTCTTTTAACTCTCTTTTAACTCTCTTTTATTTATTTTTTTTATGTATGGTGCGCGTGAGTTGTTTTTTTTTTTTTTGGTTATGTAGCGAAAAGGGATATACTTTGGCATTTTGACTGTGTTCTATATGGAGTATACAAGTACGCCAGATGCTACTATTCATATAAATGCGATATTGTTGTCATAGTGACTGATCTCCTCATCTGTCAGCGTCGTTGAATATACTTCAAAATGAGAAAAAAAAGGGGGGAGAGAGGAATAAAGGAAGAAATATGAAGAGGTCTCTAACATAACACTCTATGCACACGCAAACGCGTACACACACATACGTTCACTTCTTCTCCTCTGATATGCAGTTGTCAGACACTCGAAAGAAAAATAAAGCATGTGCATGTCAGATTTTGTTTTCTTTTAAACGCAGCAAAGAAGAAGAAGAAAAAAGACATTCCAGAACCGTTTAGAACGTGCAACACACACCTATACATACACATTGATCTACGTGTAGCGTGCGGGTCCGAGCCATGGACAATCGCCCCTTCGCTCTGGTCCGCCCCTCCGCGCAGCTGCTGCAGGCGACGCTGCTGCGGCAGCTGCGCCACGGCAAATGGAACATGCTGCTCTCCGACACGGTGGTGCTGAGCGCTCAGTGCGACCACGTCGCCCACGCCCTGCTGCTGGCGCAGCTGCAGCGCGTGTGGCGGCCTGACGCGGCGCCGCTGGCGCCGCCGCGCGGCCGCGCCGCGTGCACGGTCAACACGGACCTCATCACGCTGGACGGCCACGTGACGCTGCCCATGCTGCGGCGGCTGCTGCAGGGGCTACAGTGCTGCCCGCCCGCGCACGACGCGGCGGTGGCCGCGCTGGAGGCGGACCTCATCGCGTACGTGGCGCGGCGCGTGGCGGGTGAGCACCTCACCGCGGCGGACATGAGCGCGCTGTGGGCGCTCGCGGCGCAGTGCCGCGCGTGGCCGTCCGTCGCGCGGCTGCTCGCGTGCTGCCCCCTCCGCGATACACTGGCGCTGCAGAGCGCGCCGCAGCTAGAGGCGCTGCTCGGCGGCCTGCTGCGCTGCCCTTTTGCGAGCGCCGCCGCGCCCGGCGCGGCACCGGTGCCCCACCGGCGGCGCTTCGTGCACGACGTGATTGGCGCGGCCACGGCGTGGGAGTGCGCGGCGCCGCTGGCGGAGAGCGCGCTGGGCACGTGCCTGCTGCTCGCGGCCGAGACGCGGCAGTGGCCCGCGGCCCTGCGCCCCCCCGCGCCCGGCGCGGCCCTGCGCTCGCCCTCGCTCCACGCGCTCGCGGCGACGCTGCTGCAGCTGCAGGACAGCGCCGTGCCGGCGGCGGTGCGCGCGCCGCTCGCGCCGGCCATCCAGCACGACCTCCGCCGGCTCTGCCTGGAGCGCGGCGTGTGGCCGATGCTGCGCTTCCTCCTCGACGGCGCGGACGAGGTCGCGCGGGCGGCCGGCGCCGACGCGCGGCCGCTCCTCCGCCGCCACCACACGGCGCTGTTAGCGCAGCTGCTCGCCCCCGGGGCCGCCGACGCGGCGCGGCTCGGCGAGCGCGCGCTGCTGAACCTGCTGCTGGCCGACGCGCTGCTGCAGCCCGGCGCGCCCGCCGCCGCGGAGCCGCTCGGCCAGCTGCTGCTCGCGCAGGCGGCGCCGCTGCCGCCGCCCCACGCCGTGTACCTCTGCGTCGGCCTGGAGGCGCTGCGCGGCCCGCTGGGGCCCGCGTCGGACACGTACCGGCGGCTCCTCGCGCTCGCGGCGGCCGCCCTCCCCGCCGCGGCGCTGGAGGCGGCCGCCTCGGCGCGGCTGGTGTCGCTGCTGCTGCTCCACGCGCCGACCGTCTGCGCGGTGGACCTGCCTGCGCTGGGGGCGCTGTGCCGCCGCCTGCTCGTCGCGCACGCCGCGGACGGCTTCACGCGCCGCCAGCTGTGCGCGCTGCTGCGCACGATGGGCGACGCCCTCCCGAGCGACGACCGCGAGCGCATCGCCGCGGTCGCCCTCACGCTACCGGACCGGGAGAGGAAAGACTAGGCACTCACACACACAAACACATACACATACACACATTACAAGATGATTTGCTGAATATGGTTATCCCAGCGTATATATATGTGTGTATTTGATCGTGTTATCTTTTGTTGCTGTTTTGCTCCACATGCGTCGTTATGGCAGTTTCCTTTTTCTTCCTCTCCTCTTTTCATTTCTGTCAGCAGTTCCTTTTTGTCATCGCTAGCATAGAGAAGATACGCAAAGGAGGAGAAGGATACGCCTTCTGTTCTTTGACTTTTGGCTGCTTCCGTGCCTGTTGCTAGATGCGCGTCGGCCCCGTGCGCACCACGACTGTTTGCCCAACCTCTAAACGACGATGGCGGTCCGCCTCACAGAGCCAGACTCCGCCGACCACCGCGAGAACGTGCTGATCGTGCACGGCTACCCCTGGCACGCCCACGAGGAGGTGGTGCTGCGGCACCTGGCGCGCCTGCACCCCGCCGCGCCGCCGGCGAGCGTGCGGCTGTACGACAACCCGGTGAACGGCTCCAGCCGCGGCATCGCCTTCGTGGAGTACGCGGAACCGGCGAGCGGCGACGGGGCCGCGCTCGCCGCGCAGCTCGCGGCGGTGCAGCGCGCGGTCGATGGCGCCAGCTACGAGGGCGCGGAGCTGCGCGCGGCGCTGTACCACCTGACGGCCACGAACTGGGACCGCGGCGGGCGGCTGCCGGACCTGCCGGGCGACCCGCCGCCGCTGCCGCGCGGGGGTCTCACCGGCTACGGCGAGCGCGGTTACCTGGTGCGCGTCGGCCCGGCGCTGGGGCTGCCCAACACGCTCACGGAGGAGGGCATCGCGAAGATGCGGTCGCTACGGAAGCGGCTGCGTGCGCACCACAGCCCCTCCTCCTCCGAGGAAGACGCGCGGGATGAGGATGATGAGTGAGGGGGGCCATCTTTGCGCCTCCTGCTCTAAGCGGTTTGCTTTTGGCGTTGTAAAATACGGCGTTGAAGTGGGTTCCCTCCTTTGTCCTTCTGCGCCGCATAGCGACAAGTCTTTTTTGTTCGTGTTGCTATTGTTGGTAGGTTTTTGGTGTTTGACATCAAGTTTCTTCTCTCTTTTTCAATCGCGTTGCAGCAGCCGAAAACACCCTCCTTATTTCTCCCTCTTCTCCCTCTGTTCAGATTAGTGTACACGTTAGCACTCCGCAATGAAACAGACCTACCCGCAGCCCGGCAAGCCCTCCAGCGCCTCCTCCGGCCACGCCCGCCGCGCGATGGGCACCACGAGCCGCGCCGTGGTGCCCGGCGCCACCGCCGGCTACGCGCCGAAGGTGACGGGGTCTAGCCACCACATTCCGCCGCTGCCACCGCACCTGCAGGAGACGACGGCCAGCGACCTCAAGGGGCGCTCCCTCATCTCTCAGCGGCAGCGCGACGCGCTGCAGATCTCGGCCTTCGGCTTCAACACGAAGCAGGGCGTCGGGCCCGACTCTGCCAACGCGACGCTGCTGCAGGACAAGCTAGAGACGGCGCTGCACACGACCGGCAAGTCCGACCCCGTCGTCGCGCGCGCGGAGAAGAACTCCGCGCGCTTCAACCTCTGCGTCGAGGCGCTCGCGGAGGGGTGTCTGCAGACGTACATGCACCTCTTCGAGCTCTCGCACCGCGAGCCCATCTGCGTGGACGTGCTGTCCGGCCAGCTCTTCGCCATCTCCGACGAGCGGCTGCGGTGGGTGCAGCAGGAGCTGTCGCTCGTCGAGGTGTGCCGCCGGCAGAGCGAGTTCGAGGAGGTCTTCCAGCACTGCCAGGCCCTCGCGGACTACTTCGAGGGTGAGCGCGACCTGGAGGAGGCCGCCTGGCACTACCTCGCCGCGCTGCGCTACGCGCAGGAGTCGCTGGACCGCGCGCTCGAGCAGCGCACGCGCCGCGCGCTGGCCGCCTTCTACGAGCGCCACGGCCGCTACGCCGACGCGGCCGCGCAGTTCGAGGCCATGTACAGCCTCGCCTCCGCCCTCGGCGACGCCGACGTCGCGCGGGACGCCTGCGTGGACCTCGCGCGGCTCTACCATATCCAGGGCGAGCAGCTGCTGCCCGTCGACCCCGAGGCCGCGAGGGTCTTCTTCGAGAAGGAGTCGCGCGCGGCGCAGCGCAGCAAGAGCGGCCGCGAGGAGAGTCGCGCGCTCGACGCGCTCGGCCGCGCGAGCGAGCAGGCGGGGCACCTCGAGAAGGCGCTGCAGTACCACAGCACGAGCCGCTACGTGGCGCAGCGCGAGCACCTCGAGGAACGCGAGGTGGAGGCGGCGCTGCGCGCGGCCGCGCTGGAGGAGCGGCTCGGCCGCAGCGAGGCCGCGACCGCGTCGCTGCAGAGCGCGCTCGAGCTCGCGAAGAAGCTGCGCGACCCCGCCAAGGTGTGCCAGGCGACGATGCAGCTCGGCGAGGTGTACCGCGCGCAGCAGCAGGCGCGCCACGACGCGGGCGACACGGAGGGCGAGGAGGAGTGCATGCGGTACCGCACGACGTGCTTCCGCGAGGCCTTCGGCGCGGCCTGCGCGTCCGGGCAGCAGGACCTCATCGACGCCACACGCATAGCGATGGGCTTCGCCATCGGGGAGTACTACTTCAAGAAGGCCGGCGACGGCCGCGGGTACATCCCCATCGTCTGCGACGACATCAAGGCGCAGTTGGAGTGGATGAGTAACGGTAAGCTGTGAGCGCGCGCATATAGATGTAAATAAATGTACTATTCATGACCCCCAATCGTTGATTTCTGTATGATCCACTCTGTTATGTAGGCAGATACACAAAAAAAAAAAAGCTTGTTTCTGCTCTGAGAATAAAGATTCTAAGTGCTTCTGACTGTTACAGAAAAGGTGAATTGAAACATGACAAAAATGACCTTTTCTTCCCATCTCACTTCCATCGTTAATCACACAGCTGTAGAACCGTTATTTACACGCTCCTAGTACTCACCGCCATCGATGGCGCTCCCCGCTCGCGAGCTCTACGCCAAGGCACTGGAGCTGCAGCGGCAGCGCTGCGAGGTGTACCATCAGTGGGCGGGCAGCTTCCACCGCACCCTCGCCGGCGAGAGCACCACCGCCGACCTGCAGCACACGATCGAAACGTCCGTCGTGCCGGCCTTCCAGCAGGTGAGCGCGGCGCTGCGCGCGCTGCAGGCGCAGGCGGCCGCGGCCGCGCCGCCGTCGGCCGCCACCGCCTTCCTGGCGGACTGGGTGGAGCGCCTGCAGTGCGCGGAGGCGGAGCACTACAAGGTCTCGGTGGAGCTCGCCCGTGCCATCGCGCAGCACTGCGCGGTGAACACGACGCCACCGCCCGGCGCGAGTTGGGGCGCCAGCGTCCACGACTGGGAGCACTGCGCGATCGCGGAGGTGGTGCCCCCGGCCGGAACGCAGCAGCTGCACCTCGTGCGGTGCCCGTCTGTCGATCTCCTCGGGACACTGGACGAGGGCGACGAGGCGGACGAGACGGACGGCGCCGAGCGCGTCGAGCTCACGCGCGGGGAGGACCGCGCCTCCTACTGCCCCGCGACCGTCGTGCACCACTGCCGGCAGTGGTCCTCCCAGGCGAGGGAGCTGAAGCAGCGGAAGCAGCAGTGCCAGCAGGCGGCCGCCGAGCTCTACGAGGAGCTGCAGTGCGAGCTCAGCGACGCCGATGGGCTTTGAAAACATGAACGCTTTACCTGTGGGTGTACAGTGAGAAGACGACTATATATATATATATATATATATATATGATATATGCCTTTCATTTTTCATGTTGCTGGTCTGGCAACGGAGTATCGACGTGCGAACGATTGTGTCCTGCGTCCTGCGCTGCGCATCCAGTTTCCAATTCGCTTTCTTCCACACTTCTTTCTGGGGATGCTGATGCTGGGTGTACAAAGAAAAGAGAACAAGTACCGTTTCCTTCATTATCGTGCACGCAGTTCCGCTACTGCATTTCACTTTTTTCATTTTTTTTTTAACATTTTCGTTTTTCCTTGAGAGCATGTCGGATGCGCTTGAAGAGCAGCTCAATCAGTTCTTTGAGCTGAATCTGACCGCCGCGAGCCGCGCGGCGCTGGATGCGAAGGTGACGCAGGTGGCGGGCGCGCTGCCCCACGTCCCGGCGGGCTGCCCCGGGATTGCCTTTGTGACGAGCGGCGGCACCAGCGTGCCGCTGGAGGTCAACGCGGTGCGCTTCATCACGAACTTTAGTAGCGGCGGCCGCGGCGCGTTCTTCATCGAGGGCTTCGTGGAGCGCGGCTGGTACTGCGTCCTGCTGCGGCACCACAGCGCGGTGCGCCCCTTCCGCCGCGTGCTCGACGCCCTGGGCACGGACGAGCTCTTCGCCGCCGTGCTGCACGGCCAGCCGCCGTCGCAGCCGCAGCCGGAGCTGCAGCACATGCAGAAGCTCCACGACGCCAGCCACGCGCTCGTGTGCGAAATCGTCTTCGACACCGTCATCGAGTATCTCTACCTACTGCGCGCGCTGTGCCTTCTGCTGTGCGACCCGGCCGGTGCGGCGAGCCGCCTCCCGCTGCTCTTCTTCGCGGCCGCGGCCGTCTCGGATTATTACATCCCACTCGCCCGCATGTCGACCGAGAAGATCAGCGGCGGCGACGGCCTCACCATCCACCTCGATGTCGTGCCGAAGGTGCTGGGGCTGCTGCACGACCAGTGGCTGCGGCGGCCGGCGGGGCTTCCCGCTGCGCGCTGCATCACCTTCAAGCTCGAGACGAGCGAACAGGCCATGCATGAGAAGGCACTCCGCAACCTCCACGCGTACCAGTCCGACGCCGTCGTCGCAAACATGCTGCAGACCTACAAGCAGCGGGTGTGGGTGTACCGGCGGGAGGGGCAGCCGGAGCTGGTGGAGAAGAAGGACGACAAAACGATTGAGGCGACGTTGTGCGATGTTTTTATTCCGTGGGCGCTGGAAAAGTGATCATGTTTTTTTCCCCTCAAAATACAATACAAAACGCAAAGCACATATTTACATAATATTGGCTTTTTAACGGGGTCCTCTCTCGCGGACGACGTCAGGTCCGCTTTTTTTCTTTTCTCTTACGTTGATGAATAGTTCCCCTTCGCTCTATTTGCTGTGTGTGGGTGTGCTCGCACCTGCGTACTTTCTTTTTTCTATTGTTATGATGCTCGGAAGTGTCATTCATCTTTCCACTCACCCACCCACCCCCGCTCTCCCTTCTCGCATTACCTTCCCGTTAGAACAAAGTGTGTGTGCGTGTCTGTCTGTCTGTGCGTGTGCACCGCTCTTACTGAGGCACCCCCTTCTCTCCCCTATCGCTCTCGATGGACGCCGCGACGCCCGAGGCGGCGCCGTCCCTCCCCCTGCCCTGCCCCCTGCACCAGCTCTCCTTCCATGTCCACGTGACCGCGCCGGAGGCGGGAGCTGCGGGCCCGCTCGTGCACCTATCCCTGCAGTATTTCCAGGACTACGTGTGGGTGCTCGTGACGGAGGATGCGACCAGCGCGCCCGGCACCGTCCTGCGGTATGTAGGGCCCCCGGCGGGCCCGAGCGGCTACCTGTACGAGGGCGGCGCGCTCGGCGCGCTGCCGCACCTGGAGTGCGATGTGCTGCTCGGCCGCCGTGACGACCCGCTCACGCAGCTCACCGCGAGCATGGTCGCCTGCGTGCTGCGCGCGGCGGGGGACGGGCGGCCGCTGGAGATGGCCGTGTGCCTCCCGCAGACGGCGCGGCTGCTGCGCGTCGCGGCGGATCGGCGCCAGTTCATCACCGACCTGCGCGCACAGCTGCAGCGGCTCCTCCAGGAGGCGGCGTGCCGGCAGCAGGAGATGGAGCTGCACGCACAGGAGCGCGGCATCTGAGGGGGCGGTGGCGTTTTTGCAGACGTGGTTGTGTACAGTAGGAGGAGATAATGAGAACACTAAAAGACAACAATTAAATTTGTAGGAAAACAAACTGCAGTTACCCCCCCCCCCCAAAAAAAAAAACGAATACTTGTATCGTATTTGTTTATGTTGATCATCATTAACGACTAAAGCATCACACGGGTTTTCTCTCGCGCGCTCTCTCTTCTACATAAAACACCCTCACAATAGAAAAGAGAACCACTTTTTTTATTATTATTATTATTATTATTATTATTACTCGCACCATAACGCGCGTACCCAGCATAACAGCAGCAACAAGAATATTATCAACACGTCTGCAACATGTACACTGGCAGGTCTCTTGGGGTGTTAGCCGCGTCGGCGCTCCTCGGTGTGATCCTCAGTATGATCGCCTGGAAGAAGAACAGCAACGCCGTGCCGCTAGGACTGCTCTGCACCTACGTCTTCACCTTCATCCCCTTCTTCCTCTGCGGGACCCACGCGGCCCACGGCGCTAGCTCCGGCTTCGACGAGGACGAGCCCAAGGTCGACCTGCAGGCGGTGGGCCTCTTCCTCAGCGGCGTCGCGCTGGGGGCCGGCCCCAGCTGCGCGCTGGTGCTGTACCGGTCCGCGTACCTCACCAAGGCGAGTCTGTTCCTGAGCCTCGCGTCGTGCGTCGTGCTGGACGGCACCCTCATCGCCTCGTACTTCCTGAAGAAGGAGGAGGAGGACGAGTTTGGCTTTTAGCGTGTTTTGTGTTTATGAGCATGGATTCCTCCATACGTGAATGTGCTCGAATTGCTGCATATATATGGAAAAAGAAAATGTGTTGCCTCTTCTTGTTTTCTTTTGTTTGTTTGTTTTTTGTTTTTTGTATCTCAGTAACTGAGTTCAACAGAAATGATACAGTTAAAAAAAAAGGTGAAATGAAAGAGCAAAGAGGAACTGGTAGGCTTCGACGAACAATCATTGAAGTATAAACATAATAATGTGCAAGTGTACAAATATACACACATACACACAAAGAAAAAAAAGCTCCATTATCTCTTCTCACCCTCCTTGAATAATAATAAAAAGGTACACAAATAAGTATACCTCGTACGTACATTTTTGAACCTATCTCTACAACTCACATCTTCTTTTCTTTCTGGCAGCAGGGTTTCTCTTTGCTTTATTATTATTATTATTATTTTTCTAGTTACAGTACCTAGATTGTAGATAGATACATAGATCGATCGATAGATTCATAGGTCCATCCGCATGAGCGCTTTGTCTGAACCCTTCTACCAAACCACGGAGCAGCTGACGACGCGCCTCCAACGCGAGCTGCGCGGGGGGCCGGCAGAGGCGCTGCGCCACACGGAGCTCGTCACCGCGTGCTTTCTCCGCCGCCAGCTCCGCGCGTGGCTCTGCGACCGCGAGGCGCCCGACGCGGCGGGGCTGCCGCCGCACCGGCGCCTCACGCACGTGCTGCTGCTCGGCGAGCCGCCGGAGGCCGCGCGGCAGTCGCTCGTCGCGCTGCTGGAGGGCGTGCCGCGGCCGGCGGCGGCGCCGGGCGGCGACGTCTGCTACGCCCTCTGCGCGGAGGCGGCGCTGCCGGCCGACGCGGACGGCGACGCCCTGCAGGTGCTCGTCCCCACCGCGGCGGCGAGCCCCGAGGCGGTGGGGCTGCGTCAGGAGCTGCTCCTGTGGTGCGACGTGGCGCTGCTGTGCTACGACATGGGCGAGCCGGCCTCCTTCGCAGCGGCACAGCAGCGCTGGGGCCCCGAGCTGGCGGCCGGCCGCGCGCGCCTCCAGGCGGAGCTGGCGGAGGCCGGTGGCGGCGCGCGGGCGCGCTGGGCGCCGGAGGTACCGCTCGTCGTCGTCGCCACCGGCGCGGAGCGGCGCCTCCCCGACGGCGCGGCGGCGGCGCCGCCGCAGGACGACCTCGTGCCCTCCACCGCGCTGCTGGCGCTCGCGACAGAGCTCGGCGCGAGCAAGGCGGTGGAGCTGTGCGCGGCGAGCGCACCGCAGGTCCGCATCCTCGCGCGCCACTGCCAGGCCCTGCGCACAGAGGCGCTGGTGGCGCTGCCGCCCGACGGTCGCGCCGCGGTGCAGTGCGTAAAGCGCGTCCTCCTGCCGCGGCTGCTGCGCCTGCCGCCGCCGCTGGTGGAGTGGGACGACAGCGCCGTCTTTGTGCGCCTCCCGCGGCTCAGCGGCCGCTGCCAGTACTGCTACACGACGGACGGCAGCGACCCGACGCGCGCCGACAACCACGGCGCAGCCGTCGTGCCCGACGACGGGGTGCTGCCTCTCGCGGGCGAGCGCGCCGTCTGCGCCGTCGGCGGCCGCGCGGATGGCTACTACCCGAGCGACGTCGTGCGCGTGGCCGCGCCGGCGCGCGCGGCGGCGCCGGTGGGCTACTTCCACCCCCTGCGGCGGCGGCTCTGCCTCGCAGCGGTGCCCGCCGGCAGCCGCGTGCGCCTCGTGCGCGACGGCGCGCCGCCGGAGGAGGTCGTGGCCACCGGCGGCAGCGAGCTCTCCCTCAGCGTGCTCGGCGGCGGCGCGGCGCCGCCCGGCGAGGTGTGGGCCGCCCCGTGGCCGGCGCACCGCCCGCCGCCGCGGCAGCTCACCGTGACAGTCGAGGGGCCCGACGACGACGCACCCCTGCCGTCGGCCGCCACCGTCTTCGCCGTGCCACCGGTGCTCCCCGCGCCGCGGGCGGTCTACGACGCGGCGGCGGCCTGCGTGCGGCTGCAGCTGCCGGCGGGCGCGGCGCGGCTGCCGGCCGACATCTACTACACGCTGGACGGCAGCGCGCCGAACTACCAGTCGACCCGCTACCGCGCGCCGCTGCCGTGGACGCCGGCCGCGCAGCTGCGCGCGGTCACGCTGCCGCGTCTGTACTTCGCGAGCTGCGAGACGGTCGTCGACCTGGCCGCGCTCGCGGAGGAGGCGGTGGAGCAGGTGCCGGCGCCGCGCTGCCGCTCCTCGGCCAGCGGCACCACCCGCGCCGCGGAGCTGCGCAAGGCATTCCACCGCGGCGGCTATGTGCCGCCGACGGAGCCCTTCTCGCCCGGCATGGGCACGCCGCGGCTCCGCACCAACGCCGCCGACGCCGGGCTACGCGAGGGCAGCGCCGGCAGCAGCGCGTCCCGGCCGCGCGCCGCCAGCCGCGCGGCGGGCCGCCACGCCGACCCGCACTACGCGAGCGCGACGGCGGCCTCCGCGCGGCGGGTGCGCGACGCCGCTCCCCACAGCGGCGGCAGCGCGCCGCACACCCCTGTCGCGACGCCGCTGCGTCGCGCGTCACAGCCGTCGCCCGGCGGCTTCCCGGTGCACTCGGACGAGAAGGGGCTGCGGCCGGCCGCGCGCCCGCCGTCGCCGCCCGCCGCCGCGGCTGCGGCCCCGACGGAGCGCAGCGTCGTCTTTCAGTTCGACGAGCGGCCGGTGCTGCTGTCCAGCCTCTCGGTGTGCTTCGCGGCGGCCGACGACGCCGCGCGACCGGCGCCGCGGTGCTGCTACGAGCTGTGGGGTCTCCCCGCCGCCGCGCTGGGTCGCGTCCGTCTGGCTGACGGCGCGGTGCCCGCGACGGCCGCGCTGCAGACGCTTCCCGTTGGACCGGACGGGCGGCGCGTGCCGCTGCGGGCGCTGCAGTGCGTGTTCAAGGGCGAGGAGGGGGTGCAGGTGGCCGACGTCAAGGTGCACGGCAGGTACGCGAACGCGGAGGAGGAGCGCGCCGACAGTGTGGTCTAGTGGTATACGAGAAGTATCATGTCGATTGCTTGAAGATACAGTCACAAAAAAAAAAAAAACAGTCCGTTCTTTCTCTATGTAAAGGAGAACAAAAATGGTTTTGTGCACTGTGTAGAAGTGCTTTGTAAACACGTTCGTTTCCTCCCTATTTCTTTCTTTCTTTTCATTTATAAAAGGTAAACTTACTTTTTTTTTCACATCAGTGCCGCGGACCATGTGGCGCTGTAGCGGCAGCACCACCCGGGCCGCCCCCCGCTGCGCCGCAGCCGTAGGCCTCTCCGTGGGCACCCTCCTCCTCGCGCGCCGCCACGCCGGCGTCGACCTTCTGAGCCCGCTGGCCAAGCTGGGCCAGAGCCGCGACCTCGCGGCCGACCTCAAGGCGGGCCGCCAGCGCAACAACAAGGAGATCGTCGCCTCCTTCGAGAAGATCCAGACCTTCGACGAGATCCACTACCGCAAGACGGAGCGGCCCTGGGAGCTGGTGCCCAAGTACGCAAAGAAGCGCGTCACAGACCTCGTCGGCATTCTGTCGACGGAGGACCGCATGGAAATCGAGCAGACGATCGACCGCATGCAGTCCCTGTGCAAGACAGACCTCTATGTCGTGCTCGTGCCGACCGTCGGCTACACGACGCCGAAGGCCTTTGCGCACTCCATCTTCTTCGATTGGAACATCGGCGAGCCGCGCGGCAACGGGCTGCTGTTGCTCATCGCGCAGCGCGAGGCCACGGTGCAGCTCGTCGCGAGCCCGTCCATCGAGGAGTACTTCGACCTGAAGTTCCTCAACCCCGCCGTCCAGGAGATCTTCCAGCCGCTCGTGCGGGAGGGCAAGCCGAGCTACGCGACGGTGCAGCTCGTCTACGCGATCGCGCGGCAGGCGCAGGAGATGCACGTGCTGTGGGAGCGCGGCCTCATCGCCCTCCCGACGCGCAACAAGGTGCGCAAGGTCGTCAAGACGGTGCACTACGGCCTCTTCCAGGTGCCCTACCTCGTCGCCGGCGTCGTCATCTTCACCGCGCTGTCCGTGTGGCTTGTGAACCAGCTGCTGGACACCATTTGTCCCACGTGCCACCGCCTCATGTTCCGCGTGCGCGACGACGCGACGCTGCAGCAGCTGATGACCCCTGGGCAGTACCTCGAGCACAAGAACGAGTGCGCGTACTACCGCGTGTGGAAGTGCGGGCATGCGGGCTGCAGCGGCAACAGCGTCGAGCTCTGCTCCCGCGACCTCCACCAGAGCAACAAGTGCCTCAAGTGCATGGAGTGCGAGTACTACACATGCTCCCTCGACAAGGAGGTGCTCCAGCTGCCGACCAAGAAGGAGGACGGACTCAAGAAGCTCACCTACAAGTGCGAGAACTGCCGCATCGGCCGCGAGGTGCTGCTGCCGCTGTACCGGCCCGTCGACACGAAGCCGGACGCCCAGTGGTACGACTTCCTCACGGAGGGCGGGCAGTCGCATCAGAAGAAGAAGACGGATCTCAAGTTGTAAAAGTAAAATGTTTTATATATACATAATGTTATAATGAAAGTGAAAAAAAAGGCCGCGTTTTTTTTTCTCTTGCTGTTCTTGTCTGATTGGTGCGGCACAGTACTACTTAATTATTTACAAAACTAAAAGGAACGAAAGAAGAAGTGCATGTGGTTGTCCAGCTCTCTATACATATTGTACGTGCACCAACACGATTGGCGTCTACGTGCGCTAACGAGCAGGCAGGCATCTTACGTCGACCTTCTCCTTCCCCTCCACTGCTGTTCTTTTTTTTTCCTATTAAAAAAAAAAAAGAAGCGAAACAAAGAATAAGTTTAGATTTAGCTGTGCCGCGCGCGCTATGTACATTACGAACAGCCGCGTGAGCGAGGCGGCGCTGCAGCGCGTGCGCGCGCACCCCGAGGGGGCGCCGCCGCCGCTGACCGACGTCGCGGCCTGCCGCAGCGGCGGCGCTGTCGTGAGCGACCTGCTCCGCCGGCTGACGCCGCCGGAGGGCGTCGCCGCGCACTACCCGAGCCCGCCGCCCGCGCTCCACCCGCCGCAGCCGGCGGCCGACGCCGCCGCGGCCCGCAAGCGCGCGCAGCCGCTTCACCGCGGCGACGCGCCGGAGGTGGGCCGCAAGAGGCAGAAGGAGGACGCCGCGGCCGCGGCCGGCGCGCCGTCGATGCAGTTCGAGGACGGCTTCCAGGCGGTGGATTACCTGGGCCGCTCCTTTCTGGAGCCGCTGCCCGCCACCGTGATGCAGGCCGACGCGCAGCGCGCGGTGCCGTGCCGCCTGCCCGGCGTGCTGCGCGGCACGTACAAGGGCGGCCAGACGGCGGGTGTGCAGGAGGTGCTCTGGGCGCCGCCGGCCTACGGCCACCTGCTCTTCACGGCGGACCTCAAGGGGGAGGCGCGGCTGTGGGAGGGCACGGCCGGCCGCCGGCTGCTCGCGACCTACCGCGCGCACCAGCAGCCCATCAAGAGCCTCGCGGTGACGCCCACGGCCCACACGCTGTCGACCGGCTCCGTCGACGGCACCGTCGCGCTCTGGGATGTGGAGGCCGGCGCGTGCCGCGGGGTGCTCACCAACGTGGACGGGCTGCCTGTCACGCAGCACGTGCACCACCCGGAGAACGTCGACGCGCTCCTCCTCGTCGCGGTGGACCGCAAGGTCATGCTGTACGACGTGCGCGCGTCGGCCAGCAGGCAACAGAAGGAGTACGCGGGGCACCTCGGCACGATCCTCAACCTCACCCTGCTCTCCGGCGGCAGCAAGTTCCTGACCACCGCGGAGGACAAGACGCTGCGCACGTGGGACTTCCGCATCCCCACGCAGATCAAGCAGTTCGCCGACACAACGATGCACGCCATCTCGCACGTCGTGCCGCACCCCACGGAGCCCTACCTCGCCGCGCAGTCCTTCAACAACACCATCGTCGTGTTCAAGGACGACGGCGCCGGTAAGCTGCGGCTCATCGGCAACCGCACCTTCTCCGGGCACACCATCTCCGGCACGCGCTGCCAGCTCGCCTTCAGCCGCGACGGACAGTTCCTGTCGAGCGGCGACATCAGCGGACAGCTCTTCCTCTGGCGCTGGACCGACGGCAAGCTGCTGCGCGCCTTCAAGGCGCACACGGACCTCCTTGCGGCGCACGCGTGGCACCCCCTCGAGCCGGCGCGTGTCGTCACGGCAGCGTGGGATGGCTCCATCAAGAACTGGAGCTGAGCACCGCAGAGGGACCTCTCCCTCGCACTCGCGCTCTCTCTCTCTCTATATATATATACATATATATATTATAAATATGTGTGCGTGTGTATGTGCGTGGCTTCTTCTTTGCTGTGTATTAAATAATACTATCAAGATAGAAAAACACAACGACATGGGTAAAGGGGGTGGAAGTGTTGGCCGCGTGTAATGTAGGCTCATACAGTGGAACTGTTCGTGCGCTGTGCATGTGCCTTCTCACTTGTATTATGTTTTGGTTTTCCTTTTTCCTCTCTTCCCCCTCATTCTGTCCTTCTCCTCGGAGAAAACTCTAGTAAAAGGAAGGAAAAAAAAGATATTCTTATTTCCTTGTTCAGCGCTATCTTTGATCTCATCATTGCTTGTCGCTTCTGTATCTTTTTTGTGCACCTATAGTATTGGTTCCTGAACGCATCTTGCCTTTGGTACCATGGCGAACAACAAGAAGATCCAGGCGGAGATCGACCGCGTCCTCAAAAAGACGACGCTGTGTCTGACAGAGTACGACGAGATGAATAGCAAGTTCAAGTCGGAGCCGGCGCAGAACGCGACGGCGAAGGAGCGGCTGATGGGCGAGCTCAAGCGGGAGATCAAGAAGCTGCAGCGCCAGCGCGACCAGATCAAGGCCTTCATCGCCAACTCGGAGGTGAAGGATGTGAAGCAGTTAGAGAGCTCGCTGAAGAAGATCGAGGAGCGCATGGAGGGATTCCGCCTCACCGAGCGGGCGAACAAGACGAAGGCGTTCAGCAAGGAGGGCCTCAGCGCCGCGGCGGTCGACACGCCGCTCGCGCACACCATCTCCTGGCTCAAGCAGTGCATCGAGGAGGGCCGCAAACGCGCGGAGATCCTGGACTACGAGGCGCAGAAGGCGTCCAAGGGCGGCCGCCGCGGCGGCAAGAAGACGGAGGAGAAGATCCGGCTCGACCGGCTGCGCACGCACATCCAGAAGTGGGACGTGCTGCTGCGCATGCTCAACAACGAGGAGGTCGCCTGCGAGGACGTGGACCCCATCCAGGCGAAGCTGGAGGCGCTGCTCGCGGAGGACTGCGACGCGGACGAGCTCGCAAACATGGACCTCTACGAGTCGTTCTACATGCCGGAGGGCGGCCGCGGCCGCACGGACGAGGACGACGACGAGGAGGTGCCCGACTGGATGGAGGACGACGGCGCGATCGACGAGACCTTCGGCGACGACACGGTCGCGGACGCGCCCATGGGCAGCCTTGCGGACATGGCGAAGATGACCACCGACGCGGCGAGCGACTTCGAGCGGCGCAAAGAGGCCTTCCGCAAGGAGGCTGCCGCCAAGTCGTCCAAGGAGAGGGAGCCGCCGGCGCTGCCGGCCGCGCCGGCGCGGACGCCGGAGAAGTCGCCCGCGAAGCCGCCTCCGCCGAACGACTGGGAGAAGCGCCGGCTGGACCTGCGGAAGGAGGTGACGCCACTGCCGCCGGCGGCCGCCGCCGCCCCGACGCCGACCGCGACGCCGGTCGAGACGCCGCCGGCGGCGGCCGCTGCCGCCCCTGCGGCCCCGGCCCCCGCACCGGCCCCGGCGCCGGCACCCCCCGCGGCCGCGCCGCCGCCGGCCCACCGCTACGACCTGGCGACGACGCTCGGGCTGCTGGACGTGTCGCTCGCCAGCCTGCCGCACACGCTCGACATGGAGCGCCACCGCCCGTTCGAGCCGCCGAACACGATCGAGCCCATCCCGCACTTCCCGACGGAGGTGGACCCCATCCTGTCCTGCAAGGACATCTACAGCCGCTTCGACCTGGAAACGCTCTTCTTCATCTTCTACTACCACCAGAAGTCGTACCAGCAGTACTTTGCCGCGAAGGAGCTGAAGAAGAACTCGTTCCGCTACCACACGGAGCAGAAGCGCTGGTACCAGCGCCGCGAGCGGCCGACCGAGACGACGGAGGATAGCGAGCGCGGCGCGTACACCTACTTCGACTACGAGGACACGTTCAAGAAGAAAGACGTCGAGGACTTCGTCTTCAAGTATGAGTTCTTGGAAGATGAACTCAAGTGATAAAGCAGACGGTGCGAGACACACACGCAGACATACACTTATACATATTAAACAAAAAAAAAATGGTTGCTGTCGGTACGGTTATGCTTTTAGAGGAAGAGTATTGTGTTTTGTCTGTTTGTTTGTTTTGTTTTGTTTTTAGCGGTGAAATGACAGAAAGAAATAATAATAAAGAAGTTATATTTTTTTTTAACCAGTATGATGTTTCTTTTTATTATTACTGTAATAAAGTGCAAAACTTTAAAAAAAAAAGGTATCCTCTGTGATGTGAATGCACTAATCTGATATTCCTGTAATAGTTAACCACTAATAGTCCTCTTAATCTTCCTTTTTCTTTTTGTCTCCCCTCTTTCTCCTTCTTATTACATTCTTTTCTTTTTTGTGTGTGCCCATATATACCTAGCTTGATTGAGGATTGCATCGTTTTTTATTATTATATATATATAAAAGGGAAAAATTGTTGATCGCTTCTTTGAAATTGAGCATTTGGGTATATCCAACATAGAAGCAAAGGGACCTATTTTGCTTTTTATCAAGATATATATATATATACTTTTTTTGCGTTTGTTTTTTCTTGTTTTACTTCTTCATTTCGCTCGAGAGTTTTCGTTTATTATTTTACCATTATTCTTGTTTATTAAAAAAAGACTCCGTCTTTCACGTGCAGTATTCTCTCCTCGAAGCTCTATACACACATACAATCAAAAAAAAAAACATCATAGAAAGGAGAAGATAATATATATATATATATATATATATATATATATATA
>AUXH01000297.1:0-22914 GCA_000482145.1 Strigomonas culicis | reverse complement strand
TTACAATTGAAGTTGAGAAGTAGAAAGAGAAAAAAAATATATAAATTGATATATTTCTTCCCTCCTTTTTTTTATGTTTTTTTTTTTATATAGTTCTCTTTTGAGTCTATATGCACACACCCCTACCTCTGTGCCAACACACGTTTTTGGAAAGAAGAAAAGAAAAAGTACTACTGATCGTAATATGTACCTAACCGAAAGTAGGCATATAAGAGGAGAAAGAGAGAAATAGAGAGAGGCAAAGGTACGTATGAATAGTATTCAGGTACAAACAAAAGGAGATGCCTTCATAACAATAATCATAATTAAAATACAAAAACAACAACATCTAATAGTATTTATTTATTTTTACAGTACTTATAATATAAATCACCAGCACACCACCACAACCATAAACCAAACGCACAAACCAACAACAACAACAACAACAACAACAACAAAAAATGAAGATGTGACAATCAGGATGGCGCGCGTTACATCACACGAAAGGGCTCGTAGGCGGGCACCTGAGCAAAGTGGTAGTGCTCCTCGAAATTGTTATACGCCGCCTTCTTCCTCCCATCCTTTCTCTTGTGTCGCGTCGTCAGCGCGGCGGCATCGGCGCCGTCCTCCTCACCCTCGACGCGCAGCGGCAACAGCCCGCGCCGCGCGAGCTCCGCGTCGCGGAAGCCGTCTTCGTTCCTCTCGAACCGCTCTGCGAAATCGCCCTGCTGCGCGAGATCGATCAGCAGCCGCTGGCGCCGCAGTGCCTTCCGCTGGAGGGCGACGTAGGCCTCCCAGCCCTCGCCCTCCACGCCCGTCAGCGGCATGTGGAGCCGCAGCGCCCCATGGAGCCCATCCAGCTTCTTCTCGTACTGCGCGGTGAGGTCTTCTAGCGCGTAGGTTTCCACGTAGGGGAACTGGTGGTAGCTGTCCGGCTCCGCCGCGGCGGCGAAGCCGCCGTCGTCCGTGGCGCCGCCGCCGCCGCCACGGAACTGAAGATCATCTGTCGGGCGGTGGACGGCGGGGTACTCCGCCTGCTGAGAGCGCAGCTGCGGCACATCCAGCGCGTAGCCGGGCTCGTAGCCGGCGAGCGGCGGCGCGAGGGCAGGCCGCTGGAAGCTGCCCGGCGGCTGCTCCGTGTGCAGCAGCACGCACTCCTCGATGAGGGTGCTGGCCGGCGCCGCGTCGTCCGCCGCGGCGGCGGTGGCGCGCCGCTCGGCCTCAAGCGCCGCCGCGCGGCGGTCGAGCGCGCGGACGGCCTCCAGCGCCTCCGTCATGCGCGCGTTCAGCCGCGCGAGGCGTGCCTCGAACACCGCCTCGCCGTGTGCCGCGTAGCGGTCGAAGGCGGCGGCGACGCGCCGCTCGAGCTGTACGTCGTGCTGCCTCTTCTTGTTGCCGTCGTTCACGTGCTTCTTTTCGTAGATGTACTCCATCGCCGCGTGGGCCCACTTCTCTTCGCTGCCGACTTTGCCGGCGGAGGCCATGTAGCCCGCTGCGGTCTGCCTTTTCTGCAGAAGGGTTGTCAGGCGCCGCTGCAGCATGTCGATGGGTGAGAGAAAAAAATAAGACACTACTACCTACTGGCAATAATATACATATTAAAAAAAGAGAGAAGGAGAGAGAAGTCATAATAAAGAAGAAGAAGCGCGGGTCTCGGAACAAAGCGTATCCATTCTGAGGCCTTCATGCGCTGCGGGTACTAACAGCATGCTTGTAGATGTACACATCTGTAGGATGTACCTTTTTTTTTTTGAAAATAAATGAATAAAAAAAATACGTGTACTATTATAATCGAAACGTTTTATTTTTCGTTAGATTCACTCAACTGCTTTCTTCCGCTTCCTTGTGGTCCAAAGACAGAGTTAAGGCCTGTATGGCGGGCTCTACATATATTATATTATTATAGTGATGATTTCTGAATATATATATATGTATGTATGTTTAAACAACGCCTCTATACTCACCCCAAACACCAAAAAAAAAACCCCACAATACATCAACATAAAACTTATTATATGGGAGTCGTCGAAAAAGTAAAGAAACAAAACAAACTCCAATAAAGGACAATGATACGAATAGTAAAACAAGACAAACAAACAAACAAACAAACAAAAAAAAGAAGAGGAAAAAAAAAACAGAGACAACATGATCATAATTCAATTTATTTTTGTTTCATTTTTATTTATTTATTGTTGTTATTATAATCTCTGGTTGTGCCTTTTCAATCTCTGCGCATCGTCAATTTACACAACACATATATCCAGAGAACAAACATAAATAAAAGTATGAAGATGAAACAATAATTGCCTTTTCTCCCATTCTTTCGTCTCCCTCGATTCTTTTTTCTTTTTGTATGAAAGATCCATTATTTATTCGTTTGCTCTTTCCTTTAAAACAATTTCGATTTTTTTTTTGGATGCAGTTTTCATTTACGGTAAATGTATATGTGTAAATAGTATTTTTTTATTTCATTTATTAACATTGTTCTTCCTTTCTCTTTTTTTCTTTTCGCATTGTTTTACTTCTTGATCATCGATCGAAATTCTTATCGTTCTCATTTTCCGGAACATCCTTCTCTATCGTCTGCTGCGCCGAGCGTCCGTCGCCGCGTGCAGTGACGCTCAACGGCTGATTATTGTTACTGTTATTATTATTGTTTGCGGTGGCGGCCGTTGGCTGCGGCGAGGAAGGGTTCGATGGCTGCGGTGACGGCTGTGCGGGCGAGACACTGCAGGCGACAGACGGCGCGGCGGTGACCGCGCTGCTGACAACCTCGCCGCCCGCCGGCCCCTGCTGGTGGAAGCGGATGCTCTCGACGTAGATGGCCCTCTTCACGTCCTTGATGTTCTTGTGCTCGTTTTCGTTGAAAGCGAAGAGCTTATAGTGGATGTGGTCGTCCGCCGTGTCATGCAGGTCAGCCAGAAACGGATGCCGCATCGCCTCCAGCACCGTGATGCGCTTGTTCGGGTTGAAGACCAACATGCGAGCCAGGAGGTCCAGTGCCGCGTGGCTTGCGTTGGGGTAGCGCGCCCGCCAGTCCGGCGGCGGCCGCATGCCCTTCTTCTTGATGTACTTCTGCGCCGCCGCGCTGCCGACCGCGTCGATGTCGGCCTCCGACGGCGTGCCGATGATATCGACAATCTTGTCTAGCTGGTTCACGCGGTCCTTGCCCTGGAAAAGCGGCCGCGAGCCGAGCAGCTCGCCGAGGATGCAGCCGAGGCCCCAGACGTCGATCTGCGTCGAGTACTTCTTGTCTTCCATCACGAGCTCGGGCGCGCGGTACCACCGCATCGTCACGTAGTCCGTCATGTACTCGCCCTGATCGCTCTCCTCCTTGGCGAGCCCAAAGTCGCAGATCTTGAGGTCGCAGTTGGTGTTCACGAGTATGTTCGCGGGTGTGATGTCGCGGTGGATGACACCAGCAGAGTGGATGATGTGCAGTGCGCGGAGCGCCTGGTAGAGAAAGAACTGGATGTGCGCCTCCGTCAGCTGCTGGCCGCTGCGCAGCACCTGCCGCAGGTCCGTCTCCATGATGTTCATAATGATGTAGAAGTGCTCAAAGTGGTCCTCGTTTTGCGGCGTCAGGACGTTCTTCAACCCAATGATATTCTCGTCGTCGAAGTGGGCGAGCAGCTTGATCTCGCGCAGAATGCGCTTCGCGAGGATGACCTCATCAAAGATCTCCTTGTTGACACGTTTGATCGCGACGAGGCTGTTGCCGTCCTGGCGGTCCACCGCGCGGATGACGACGCCGTAACTGCCGGCGCCAATCGTCCGCTCTAGGGTGTAGCGCCCGGGCGCCAGCCCGTCGATCTCCCGCTGAAAGTCCGCGAGGGACATGGTCGCAGAAGAGGCTGGCATCGAAGGGGAAGGTAGGAGTAGGAGAAGAAAAATGCTATGAAAAGTGAAAAAACAACAACAACAACAGCAACAACAACAAAAGAAGAGATATATACGTACCTCAAGTTGGATAGTGCGTACTTTGTGCATCATGAAGAAAGTGATTGAGAGAGAAAAGTAGAAGCATTCAGACACATTATAGAAGAGAAAACAAAACAGAACGCACATGATTAAGGCTATAGAATCTCTATGCATTTGACAGATAGTCTCCGTACACTGTGGTAGTAGCTTCAATCGTTATTATTATTAGTACCGTAAACAGTTAATCCGAGAAGAAGTTAAAAAAAAAAGACGTGTTTTGTTATCAGTAGACCCTGGGCCGCTAGTCGCTATCGCTGCTGCTACCGTAAAGAATGGTGGGCCTTTTTGCCCTACCCTTTGCACCTGTCTGCACCGCATTGTTCGTCTTACTATTCGTCTTATTCGTCGTCTCCGGAAGAGCGACGGGCCCTTCGGACACCACGGCAGGGGCCGCTGCGGCGGGAGCGGCGCTAGCCTCGTGCGTCTCCGCAGACCGCTCCTTCCGGCTGGGCGCCCGCTTAGGCCGCTCCGCCGGCGATGGCACCGCCGTCTGCTCCTTCGAGCTGCCGTCGGTGGCCGGCCGCGCCGGCGGCGTGGCGGGCGCCGGGACGTCAACCGTCGTGGCCTCCTTCTCCGCCACCCCCTTCCTACTGGGCGCCCTCGGCTGTCGGGGCCGTGGGGAGGGCGTGGCAACCGCCGGACCGTCCGCGTCCTGCAATTCGAACAGCAGCGCATTTTCAGAATCGGGGGCGCCCGTCTTGGGGTGGGCCTCGGGCGCGCCGGCATCGCCCTGCGAGGCGGACGGCTGCTGCTGCCGTTCCTCCGCTGCCTCCTCCCTCCCCCTCTTGCGCCTCTCTCGTTCCGCCTTGTGGTCACGGGTCCGCTTCGGGTTGCTGTTATTATTATTAGCATTATTATTATTATTAGTATTAGTATTGTCGCTCTCATTCTCCTTCTTAGCATCCGTAGTCGTCGTCGCGGCCATAGGAGCGCTTGCCGCTGCGACGGGCGCCACGGATGGAGCGACCGCCTTCACATCTTCGTCCCACTGCGGCTGCGCCGGCGCCCCCGTCTGAAGTCGCTTCTGCTCTTCCTCCGCCGCTCGCCGCTGCTTTCTCGCCTTCTTCCGTTGTGACAACGTGAGGCGTTCCGGCATCGTTGTTGTTGTTGTTGTTGTTGTTGCTGTTGCCGGCGGCGGCGCGGCCACCACCGGTTGTCTCACGGCGGCGTCGCCGCTGGTGACGCGCACAAGCCCGTAGCTGCCCTGCGGCCGCACGCGGATGTTGCCATCCGTGTCGATCGGCAGCAGCAGCGCACCGGACTGCGCGTCCTTCAGCGCGTAGGGGCCGCCGGCGGGTGACAGCCCGAAGGCGATGAGGAGGTTGAAGAGTGTGTGGGTCTCGGAGGGCAGCTGGATCGTCAGCCCATCGATGTAAATAACATTGTGATTAAAGCTCATTTTTTTTTAAAAATACAATACCTTCTCTTTATCTCGTAAACAATGAAGAAGAAGAAAAACGAAATGAAAAGGGAGAATCCATCTGAGTTGCAGGCATCATAGGCATATAGGTATGACACAACGGATAACAGCCCTGACAGACCACACTCAGATACTCAGCTCGTTCGCAAAAAAAAAAAAAAGAGAGAATACACAAAACAAAAAAGAGTATTCAGCAGTATACCGTATATAATTGTGTGGACACACAAAAAAAGACAAACAAACAAAAAGACTACGCTAAATGATGGTGGAGGCCCACACGCGCCCCCCTTTCAGCAGTGTGATCTTTCGCCTCTGAAAGGACTCCCCACCCCCCGACGCCGCGAGGTCCGCGGCGTGCGGATGCGGCTCCATCGTATGCGCTTTTTCCTCCGTGTCGTCGCCATCCTCTGCCTCTCCCTCTGCTGCTCGGCCGCGCTTGCCGCCGCGCTGCGGCGCGTCGGTCGACCAGAGAGGGTCGGCCGGCTCCACCAAAAAGCGCAGGTGAACCGCGTCACACCAGCAAGCGCCGCCCAGCGGTGGTGGGAACAGATTGATATTACAATCAGGGCGTTGTGATGGACGGGTGGTCGACGCGGCTGGCGCGGCCCAGGGGGTCGTCATGGGCGCGCCGGTGAGGGCATAAGACTCTTTGTAATATACGCAGCTGTTGGAAACAACAACGCGCACCTCCATCTCATCCCCACTATTATTATTATTATTATTATTATCATACTGAGTGCGCGCGAAGAGATCGACAAAACGCCGTCGCAACTCGGCGGAGAACCACTGCAGCGCGAAGCTGCTCTGCTCTAGGGTGGGGAACAAGAAGAGAAGCGACAAGTCGTCAATGACCAGCAGCACTTGCTTTGTAGTCTTCTTCTTTCTTTTCTTCATCATCGTTGGGTCGTCTTGTGGGTGGTCCTGGTCCGTTGCGGTGGTGAGCATCGTGGTTATTCGGTCGAGCGCGGCAAGCAGATCATTGGGCTCCGTCAGCCAGACAAGGTGGATGTGCCGCTGCCGGTAGGCCTCCAGGAAAGCTTCTCGGCTGCGGTTCGACTCCCCCCCGCCGCCCCCATACGCAGGCGCTGCAGGGTCAGCGAGAAACGACCACTCTGACGGGAGGTGGGGGTCCCTCACCTTCTGTGTTTGTGGTTCCGGCGGCGGCGTGGTTGTGGTCAGACACAAAAAGACCTCCCACTCGACGGGCGGCGGTGTGTCTGCCTCCCCACGCGCATCGTCCGGGCGGGGGCGCCAGGCGAGCCGCTGGAGCACGGTGTGGTGCTGGATGAAGGCGGCGGTGATGGTTTTGAGAAGATAGGATTTCCCTCCGCCGAAAAAGGAATAAAACTCGATAATATGGAAGGGAGGGAAGGTGGAGTTGCTGGGGCTCAGATGGCTGTCAGGTGTGCTGGCACTGCTTTGGAATACGGGATTCCAATAGGAGTATATCAGCGTATCCAGCGCGGCAAGCCCAGTCGAGATGCTCGTGAAGAGCGGCCGTTGGGTGTCCTCTCGCAGACGCAGCAGCGATAGCCGTGTAGGCGACAGGAGGCGCCTGGCCCTTTCGTCGACTTCTTCGTCGGAGAGACCATTCCAGTGCGCCGTGCCATCGTCGCTGTGCGGGCGTTTCCGGGACATGGAAGACTACAACCGGCAATCTATAGATGCTGTGCTGTGCAGATCGCTAGAAGCTTAAGTGGGGGTGTTTTATACACACACACACACACACACACACACACAACTAAAATAAAATAGAATAAAAAGACAAGCGAAAAGGGAGAGAGAAATACACGTATCAATGGAACGGAGGTAAGTAGATTTCTTACCGAGTGGTATTGTCTAAAGATATAATCAATATATATATATATATATATATATATTCCTTTTTTCATTTTTTTACTGTCGTATACTTTACACATAGCATGCCCATCACCCATAAAGTGCAATAGATGTCTATGTTCACTCTGATTCCTTTTCCTTCCTTGTGTCGCCTCTGCGAGGCAGCCACCGTGCCCACCGTGCGAGGCCCACCAGCGCCTCCCCGACAAGGAAGAGCAGCAGTGATGGCACCGGCCACACAAAGTAGGGAAGCTGCCAGTCGAGGCTGCTGGCGAGTCCACCGGCGACAAGCAGCCCCACCAGGCCGCAGAAGCACCACTCATCGCCTTCCGTATACGAGGAGTTGCAAGAGATGCCTGCCTCCTCCTCTCCATCCCTGGCCGCACCGCGGCAAGGGAGAAGCACGCGGAAGCAATCACGGAGGCGCACGGGGAGCCGTGCGCTCACATACAGCGCAAGGAGCGGGGTGCAGACAAACGGATGCTGGTGCAGGTTCAGCGCGGCCGCCTTATGCGGCACCGCGTCGTCGCCGCTCGTCATGACTGGACGGAGCGGCGCGCCGAGCAGCACGAAGAGCACCGTCCACAGAGCGGCATCCACGAGGACAGGCACGATTGTCATTGGCTGTGAGAGGAGCGCACCGCACTAACTGAAACTGGCACAGAAGCTAAAAAAGGAAAATAATAAGAGAGAGAGAGAGAGAGAAATCTCATTTTGACTTGCCGTGCTCGTTGAAGAGAAGAGCGATCACAAGCAGCACGAACAGAAGGAAAAGAACAATGAAAAGAAAGGAAAAGAGAATAAATGTATTCTATTTTTTTTTTTTTGTATAAACGCTGTTGGTTTTAAATACCGTTCTTCAAGAAGTTGAGGATATATATATATATATATATATATTTGTCAGACAATAAACAGTAAGAGTACATATTAGTGGCGTATCAAATAAATACGATGACACGAAGCAAAAGACACAATAACAGAAAGAAATAAGAAAAAGAAAGTACCGTTTTACCCAGAAAGCGGATATGAAGGTATCAGTGGCGCATACAGCAAAAAATTCGTGTTAAAGGCAAAAAGATGCGTCAACCATACGTGGAACAATGTAAAGAGTGAAAAATGAAGAGCAATAAAAAAAAATGAGAGTGATAAAAAAGAATAACAAAGAAAATCTTGCGTAAATGAATACATATAAATATGAAATTACCAACCGTACACCTTCAGACGTCATACGGTTGATTGTAGTACTGCGCGCCATCGTACATGTTCGGTGGGGCGTAGCTGCTTTTGCGAGCCGGCATCTCACCACCCGTGTTGTAGCTATGTTGCGAAGTAGGAGGGTGCGCGCGACGCGGTGGGGGTGGTCCCACATTATACGGCTGCTGCTGCTGCTGCTGGGCTGCGGCGGTTGCCGACAGCGGTGAGGGCGAGGGCGGCGCGCCGACACGCGCCAGCATCGGCGGCGACGGCACCACCGCCGCCACGTAGTTGTTCTGCGACGGGCCCAAGTGGCTGGACGGTGGTGCGGCGGGGGCCGCCGCCGGGGCCGCATAGTAGTGAAGCCCACCGTCGCCGCACCGCTCCGGTGACATATCCCTCATGCGGCTGCTGCCGACCACCTGCGCTGAGAGCGGCCGCACCGCCGCCTTCGCCGCCACCCCCTGACGGTACGTGCTGCTGTCACAGCTGCTGTTCAGCGTCGGGGTGGGATGGTGCACGTGGCCGTCCGCGGCGTCGTGGTCCGCCATCACGTCCTGCTCCGCACGATCGCTTGGGGTGTCTTCGTGCGACGGCGTGCTGCTCTTCTTCCGCTTCACCACGGTGATGACAGTTTTCCTTTTCTTCACCTTCTTCTCTGCCGCGCCACCCCCCTCCGCCGCCGCATCCGCCTCGTGCGGCGGGGCTGCCGCCGCGCTCGCAGCGTCCGTCTTGCTTCCCGTGTTGGTGGACCCACCCTCCTCTTCCTGGAAAGCGCTCGCGTCGGCGGCGGACTCCGGCGCCGCTGTGGTCTGCTTTTTTGTCCGCACAATCACCTTTTTCTTCTTCTTTGTGCCGTCGGTGCCGGACGCCGCGGCCTGCGGCGCGTCTGCCGTCTCCGCCTGGAGCGCCACCTCGTACGCGTGCATCTCCACCACGTACTGCCGCAGCTGCGCCGCGGTCGCCTCGGCCCACTGCGTTAAGCGGGTGCACTGCCGGACGCCAAAGGCGTGGTGGGCGCGGAGCAGGAAGAGCCCGGAGTAGCCGGCCGCCTCCTCCCGCAGGAGCCCCTCCCGCGCCTCGTACTCCGCGCGCTCGACGCGGTAGCGGTGGAAGGGTCCGCGGCAGGGCCTCCAGACGAGCGCCTCGCAGCACTGCGTAAGGTGCGCTGCGTAGCTGCTGTGCAGCAGCAGGAGGTGCTCCGCGGCGAGCGGCACCAGCCGCCGCGCCACGTAGAAGCGCAGCAGCGCGCTCGCCGCCGCCGCGTCGAGCGCGGGCTGCGGGTCCCCCGGCGGCTCGAAGTGCGCGGTGGCATCATGCTGGAGCGGCGTGCTCGCGGCGGCGTCCGGGGCCGCGGCCTGCAGCAGGCTGGGCGGCTGTAGCGGCGGCGGCGGCGTCGCCGCCGCCGCGCCGGCCGCGGGCAGGTCCCTGCTGATGCTGCTGGAGCGCGGGCTGACGCGCCAGCGAAAGCCGCGGTTCGGCGTCGAGGCGGCCGGGCCCGCCGCCGCGAGCGGCGAGCGCGGCGCGGCGGCCTCCTCCTGCGCACGCCGGGGCGGGGTGGACTCCCACATCGCCCCGGCGTCCTCCGCGGCGGTGGCGTCGCCCGAGAGGGGCTCCTGAACGCTGATGGCGCTGCCGCGGCGCAGCGCCTCCTGTATCTTCTCGCTCTCCATACGTCGGCTCTGTTTTTCTAGCTGACGCACATGGCCGCCACCACTCACCGCTGCTGCTGCTGCTGCTGCTGCGGTGTCTTCCTCCCCGGCGGCCGGCACGGTGCCGGGGCTGGCGGACGTCGTGAGGATGGGTCGCGCCGGCGGCGTCGCGGCGACGGCGCCGCCCGGCCGCGACTCGTGGATCGACACGATGCGCCGGCGCCGCGTCCCTGCGGGCCCCTCGCCGCCGCCGGGGTGGCTGCTGCCGCCCGCCTCGGCCACGCCCGGCGGCGCCGGCTCCACCGCCGCGGCGGGGCCGGGGCTGCTCTCCGGAGAGAGCGGCTCGCCGACGGCCGCCACAAGTGTGTTGGTCGGCGGGTGCGGCGTGGTCGTGTGCGTGGCGTTGCTCGTGGCGAGGGAGGTGCTCGTGCTCGGCGCCGCCCACGGCCAGATGCCCATCACGGACGCCGACGAGCCCTCCGTGTCCTGCAGCACCTGCTTCCACGGTGGCGACTCACGGCTGACGACGGTCGGCCCCGCGCGCGTCGCATGGCTGTTGCTGTTCGTACTGTTAGTAGTGTCACTTGTATTAGTAGTGTTGGTGTCGGTGGTGGTGGTGGACACGATGGTGTCATCCGGGGGCGGCCTCTGCTGCTGCTGCTGCTGGCGGCGGGGTGCGAAGAACCCGAGTGGCGTTTCATTCTCCTTCGCGGCGGCCGCCGCTGCGGCCGCGGGTGGCACCGCGCGGCGGTGCGGCGGGGACTGCAGCAGCGACCCGCGGAGCGCCTTGCGGCGCAGCCTCTCCTGCCGCTGCAGTGCGCGGCGGAGCATCTGCCACGGCACATGTAGCGTGCCCTGGCGCACGAGCGCCTCCGTCTGGATGAAGGCGTCGACGACGAGCTGGCGGCGCTCGGCCGCCTCGGCGTCGACCACGTGCTCCGCCGCGAGCTGCTCGTAGAAGCGACCGCTGTCCATCCGCCGCTGCGTGTCGCAGAGGTGAAGCAGCCCGTAGCCGACGTGCCAGTGCAGCATGCAGTGGGCACACTGCTCCGCGCGCTTCGCGAGGATGGCGGCCTCCACCGCCGGCCGGCACCGGCGGAAGTAGAAGTGGAGGAACTGGTAGGGGAGGCGGAGCTCCCGCTGTCGCGTGAGGCCGCCGCGCAGGGTGCGCTGCAGCAGCAGCACCGCGTCGGTCATCATCCCATCCCACACCTCCCGGGCGAGCGCGGGCGACCGTCGGAAGACGCTCCTGGTCGTCGCGGCTGGCGCCGCCAGCCGCGCGCTCGTGCCAGGGAGCGAGACGGGGACGGCGGGCGAGAGGGGGTCGTCTTCCCCCGCCGCGGGGCCCCTCTGCTGCGGCCTGGACGCGCTCACCCGCAGCGGCCGCAGCCGCTCCTCCGAAGCGGCCGCGTCGACGGAGATGTGCCCGCTGAGCGCCGCGTCGCGCATTGAGTCCTTCTCGAGCGCCATCAGCTCCAGCGGCGTCGCGCGGCTGTCGACGAGCTCGGAGTGGTGCGGGTGCGGCGCCGGAGGGCTGACGCTCGCGCCGCCGCCGCCGCCGCCGCCGCCCCTGATGCTGTCCGCGCCGCACGTCGGCGGCTCCTCCAGCGTGACGTTGTACCGCCGTTCGACCCGGGGTAGGTAGTAGCGCGGCTGGCGCATCCAGAAGTAGAAGGCGCTGTAGCAGTAGCGGCGCGCGAGATACATGCGGCAGAGCGCGCCGGCGCCGACGCGCCGCAGCAGCAGCACCGCGTTCTTCTTTCTCTGCCGTCGCCGCTGCAGCCACCGCCGTATGTGGCGCTGCAGCAGCCGCTGGAGGCGGAGGCAATGGATCCACTGCACCTCGCGCTCCACCAGGTACAGGAGGTACAGCGCGTTGCGGCGGCAGAGTTCGATGGCGCTCGGCACTGGCTCCGCCGCCATCCCGTTGCGCGCCGGTGTGTGCAGCGGCGTGTCCGCGTCGTCGCCGGCCGGGCGCCCGACGCTCGTCTTGTGGTAGCTGTAGTAGTTCTGGTAGAAGTGGCCAAACGCGTCGTAGTGATCCACGAAGGCGCGGAAGCCGTCCGCGTGCGCTGTCGCTCGCCCCGCGCGCGCGCTCGCGCCGCTGGGCACGCACACGACGGTCGGCGCGCCGGCCCCGTGGGGGTGCGGCCGGCTCGGGGCCGGCGCGCCGCGCAGTGGGTGGCTCTCCGCCGCGAGCGACGATGAAAGCTGCACCCCCGGCACGAGGCTCCAGCTCTGCACCGCCATCGCCGCCCGGCCGTCGA
The DNA here is from genome assembly GCA_000482145.1 of Strigomonas culicis. Taxonomy (NCBI): domain Eukaryota; phylum Euglenozoa; class Kinetoplastea; order Trypanosomatida; family Trypanosomatidae; genus Strigomonas; species Strigomonas culicis. Next base: position 10,579 of record AUXH01000297.1, on the reverse strand, counting down.
CGGCGTCCGCGGCGGTGGTCGTGGGGGTGTGCTCACTCGCCGCGGAGCTGGCGCGGCGGCCGCGGCCGCCGCGCGCCACCGGGTCGAACGCGTGGACGTCACGGAGGCAGCTACTGTCGATGTAGAGCGCCACGGCGTTGCCGTTCGGCGCGCTGTTCATCACGGCACCACTTGCCGCCCCCGCGGCGGCGGCGGCGCCCGCAGCCACCCCCTTCTGCCGCTTGTCGGACTCCTTCCCCTTCTTGCCTTTCGCTGCTGTGCCAGGTGCCGCTGGGTGCTTACTCGCATCGTCATCCTCGCCGCCGGTGGCACGGCTGAACAGCCGCGCGGGGAGAAACATGGGCACGACGTGTTCCTCTCCGGTGAAGAAGTGGAACAAGCTCACCGGCGCCTGCTGCTGCTCGGCGTGGCCAGTGGCGGCCATGCCGTCCATGCTGTTCGCGTTGGAGCTCCTGTGGCCGCCAACGCTGTCGCCGGCCTCCCGCCCATCGCCCTGCGGATGCGGCGGGTCGCTCAACCCACCGCACGGGTGCGCCATGGCCGGGGCCCCGCCGCCGCCACTCGGGGACGCGCTGCTGTGGAGGACGGCGTTCGAGTTGATGGTGTTCGTGGCGGTGTCGGCCAGTCGGTTGCCGATGCACGTGGCGCGGATGAGGTCGGCGGTCACCTTCAGACTGCGCAGCAGCAGCACCTTCGCCTCCTTGTAGTCGTAGCGGTAGAAAAGAATGCTGGCCTTGTTGTTCAGCGCCACCGCGTAGTCGTACAGCAGCACCTCCGTCGGCTGCGACAGAATCGTGTCGAGGAGCGCGTCAGCCTGGTCCAGCAGCCGCTCCACGAGCTGCGCGCGCTGCCGGCGCCGCTCATAGAGCTTCAGCCCCACCGCCGGGTTCAGATCCATGTACCACCCCCTCGCGCTGCTGCCATTTTTTTGCGGCACCGAGGCGGGCTGGTTCGCCACCGCCGGGTGTGCCAGTTTGGAAGCGCTGAGTGGGATGTTCCCATGGTTCGCGTCGATCGACGCCGGGCGCCCGGTGGTGCGGGTCGGAGGAGGGTTGTGCGCCGCGGAGCCCCTCTCGCGCGCCTTCGCGATGAGCGACGCCAGGTGCGCGCGGTTGTGCTGGTACACCTCCAGTGCCTCCTGACACAGCGCAAAGGCCATGTTGTTGCGCACCGAGTACAGGGCCTTTTCCATCAGCTCGCACCCTCGCAGAAACTTGAAGCGCGTGTTGAAGAGGGGCACCTCGACCGCGGCCGCGATGCGGTGCGGACGGACGACGAGTCCGGTGCTGCCGCGCTCCTTCATCTCCACCAGCAGCGCCTGGTACGCCTCATCTTCGCCTTCTTCCGTGTAGGCATCGTCGCTGTTGGCATCGCTGTCGCTACTGCCGCCGGCGCTCTCTCGCCGCTGCTGCTGCTGCCGCCAGAGCTCGGGGTTGTCCATGCTGTTCGTGTAGGTGCTGCCGACGCTGATCATCGGCGGCCGCACGTCCCCCGTCGCGTCGAGGGCGTCGCGATGGCGGTGCCTGGGCACAGGCAGCTCGCAGCGCATGACGGTGCGCACGTACATCTGCCGCTCACGACCGACCTGCTGCCGCCGCAACCGCCGCGCCTGCCGGTGCCACCAGCGCACGCTCGCCGCGAGGCTGCGCTCCGCGCGCTGCAGCTCGCGGCGCGCCTGCCGACTCGTGTCGCGGCTCTGCAGCAGCAGCAGGCCGAGGTCGTTGCTCGCCATGGCGGCTTCCGTGCTGACCTCGCCGAGGTCCAGCGCGATAATGTCGCGACGGAAGCTGCAGTACAGCACGGCGTTGTTCCAGCCCTCCTTGGGCGTGCGCTGCGCGTCTGGCACCAGCATGTGCTTCACCAGCAGAGTCAGGAGCACGTAAAAGAGCTCCGTGCACTGCACCGGCCGCAGCTCATGCAGCGCCGACGGCGGCACGGCCGCCGTCGCGGTGACCGCCCCGCCGCCGACCGGCTGGCTCGCGTGGCCGCTGAAGAAGGCATTGCTACTGTTGCCGCTGACGGGCGACTCATTGCTCCGGATGTGGATGAGCCCGCCGCCGCGACTGTCCAAGCGCGCGGAGGACACCGTCATGGCGGAGGTCTCTGGCGGGCTGAACACATGATTGTTGTCGTTCATCGCGCTGCTGTTGTTCGCATTCATTAGGTTGCAAAACCGGTAGTTGCGCACGAGCGGCGGCAGCCCCATGCCGGCGCCGGAGCGCTGCGCGTGCTCCTCCACATCGGGCGCGGTCTGCGCCATCCGACTGTTGTTGTTGTTGTTGTTGTTCGTCCCCCCACTGCCCCCGCCCCCACTGAGCGGCAGGATGAGCGGCATGCGGGGCAGGCTGCTGCCGTCCGTCGCGGTCGTGGCGCCCGCGCTGCCACTGCGCTTCTCGAGGCGGGTGCACTGGTCCAGTGCCCACGTCTCGGTGCGGGAGCGGGGGCGGTTATCTTCACTCGACTGCAGCTTCCCCACCGCGCCGGTCGTGGGGCTGCTGCCGGTGTGGCGCAGCAGGTGGTGCTCGCGGTCCTTCACCCCCATCCCGCCCGCGCCGACCGGGGAAGGCCGCCGGAAGCTTGCACTGGCCCCCGCCGCGCCGCCGGCGGAGGTGTTGGGCGACGTCAGGTCGCTCATCCGGCGACGGTCCATGTCGTAGGGCCCCGTGGGGGACAGGATCTGCGGCTCCTCGCTGGCCGCCGGCGCCGCCTCCGCCTTTGCGGCGGCGGCGGCGCCAGGGCCGCCGAGCAGCAGAGTCTGCTGCCCGAGGGTGCCGCCGGTGAGAATGTTGAGATCCGTGACCGCGTTTTCGAGCGCGGTTGTGATGAGCGGCGCGACAAACGTGGCGCCGAGGTTCGACAGGAGCATAATCTTGATGCGGAGGAGATAGGAGACGGCCGCGGCGTTGTCGCAGAGGTGCTCCACCTGTTCGTTGTACTGCCACAGCGCGTTGAGCGCCTCCGGCAGGTCCGTCTTGCTGAGCAGCAGGCACAGCCGGTAGCTCACGGAGAGGATGAAGGCGCTGCGGCTGCGCGCGTCGTCGACGTTGCCGTAGAGCGACTCCGCGAGGCTGCGGTGCGTACCGCCGCCGGAGAGGAGGTCGCCGCTGGCCAGGTCCTCGGTGGTGCGGCGGGCGCCGAGGCTGCGGCTGCGGCGCGTCGCGAGGCTGCCGCGCTGGCCGCCGCGCGGCCCGCGGCCGCCGCCGGCGTAGCTGCCCGCACTGTTGCTGTTCGTCACGATGTTCTTCACAAAGTCGAAGTCCTCCGCGACGGGCCAGCCGCGGCAGGCGATGCGGACCTCCGTCGCGTGCAGCCAGATGTAGCGGCCGAGCCGCGCGTAGTGGAGCGTTTTCTCTGTCGTCGCGGACCGCGGCCCCATCGCGCGGTGGGGCGTCGCGGTGACGCGCTGCCCAATCTGGTACTGCTCGTCCGCGTACTCGACGATGCGCTCCAGCCCACCACGCGTGCCGACCGCCTTGAGCGGCAGCGGCAGCTCCAGCGTCGTGCGCCACACCCGCGAGCGCAGCCGCAGCGGGCTCGCGCGCTCACTGAAGCAGCCGTCCTGCCACTGCAGGCGGCTCGCCGAGGCCGCGCTGGCGAAGAGCCCGCTCGCCGCGGACGCGCCGTGGTGGAGCGGGGGGCCGTCGCCGGCGTGCGACGCCAGTGGATGCGCGTTCGCGTCGCTCGCGCAGGAGCGCAGCAGGTCCTCGAAGAGCCGCACAAAGATGTTGCCCTCCGTCGTGCTCGCGCGGTCAATGTCGACGCGGCTCTGCCGCAGGACGAGCGGCACGCCTAGCATCTCCTGTAGGCACTGCAGCGTCCACCCCGCGAAGAGCTCCGACGGCCGCACCTTGATCTTCTCGTCCTCCACGACCCCGTAGCGGCCCGCGGCGGCGGCGGCCGCGGCCGCGGCCGGGGCGGCCTTGTAGCGGCTAAAGCCGCTGCCGCCGCTGGCCGCGCGGCGGGGGTAGACCGCTAGCGCGCGGCGCTGGAGCACCTGGCTCTCCTCCTGACGCTCGTTCCCGCTGTAGGGCCGGAACACAAACAGGTCGTTCACCATGTACAGCAGCTGCTCGAACATGTCCTCGCGGAAGCGGACGCCGTGGAGGGCGCGGTTGAAGGGCGGGTAGGCCGCCCAGTCCCGCCGGCGTGGCAGCGTGGACAGCAGTGGTGGCGGGGCGGCTGGGGGTCCCTCCGGCGCCCGGGAGGGGCTGCGCGACACCGCGGCCGCGTCGTCGTCCCTCGGCGCGTCCCCATCGCTGTGGAGCAGGGACGCGGTGACGACGGAGTCGGCGGGGTGCGCCGGCTGCGTGCCGGAGTAGGATATGACCGACACGTCGTGGCTCATGGTCACGGCGGGGGTGTCCTCCGTCGCATCGTCGCGCTCCGCAGCCGCGCGCGCCACCCGTGTCGTGTCGGCGGTCGGCGCGGTGGCGGCCGCCTCGTCCGCGAGGCCCGCCGCGCCGCGCGGGGGTGGGCCCGGCGGCAGCGACAGCGACGTCGCGGGCAGGCGGTTGCCGGTGCTGCTGTCGTCCTCGTTGGGCGCCTCCTCGTCCTCCTCGCGCACCACAAGAAACACGCCCTCCAGAATGTGCAGGAGCTGATTCAGCGCCGGCTCCGCCAGCCGCACCAGCTCTTTCCGCTGCTCCGCGTTGCTCTGGCTGTTGTCGGAGGGACTCTCGGCGGGGTGGGCGCCCGTGCCGTGGCTGCTGCTGCCGCGGTCCGTGAGCGCGCTGTAGCTGTCGGTGGAGCTGCCGCGCCGCAGGTGGCTGAGCTCCTTCATCGCCGCCGCATCCTCATCGTCGCTCTCCGCGCCGTCCGGGTTAGCAAGCGGCTTCTTGGGGATGCTGGGGTCCGGCTTGTGCCGGCTCGCACGACCGCCCCGCGACGTTTTCATTTCCTGCATACAGCCCTGCAGCCGCTTGAGCCACGCGGGGTCGCTGCGGGTGAGTGCGAACCACTCCTGCTTCATCAGCTTCTTGATTACCCGCGCAAGGAGCTCGCCGACGATGGCCTGCAGGCACTTGTTGCACTGCTGCAGCCGCGCCTGCACCGCCGGCGAGCTGGCGCCGGTGCGCACGGAGCTCTGCAGTGTCGCCGTCAGTTGCTTCTCCTCCGCGCGCAGGAGATCGACAATCGCGTAGATGTACGTGCCGAAGTGCACGCCGTGGACGTGGCAGATGGTCGACACCAGAATCGACTTCTCCGTGTTGATGCCATTGAGCAACTGCGCCACAATGTTCTTCAGCCGCGACTGTAGGATATACTCATTGGGCCCATACTCCCTCGACAGCACACCGGAGATGTTTTGATAGATCTCCGTGCGCGGCATCGCGGCGACAAGTGGCGCGTGGCGCGTGTAGTTTTGGAGGTAGCACAGCGTACGGGGGTCGACCAGGTACCACCGCGCGTCGGCGCCCGAGGCGGCGATGATGGGAGAGGGCCGATTGGAGCCATGCGCGCCGAGCTTCGCCGCGCGCCGGGCCATGTCAAATGCGGAGACCGCACTCGGGTTGCCGGCACCACCGCCGGTGGTGGGGCTCGCACCAGCGAAAAAAATGCTGTTGTTCACCATATTGAATACACTATTGTTGTTGTTGCTATTATTATTATTGTTGTTGTTGCTGTTGTTACCGCCCGCCATGGCACTCGTCGCGTTCACCGTCGCGCTACTGTTGTTATTGTTGCTACTGTTGTTCGTGTTCATCATATTACTATTGTAGTACACGGCGGCCGCCGCGGCGGCGCTGGTGAGAGACATGTTGTTCCCATACGGCATCTCCGTCGGCGTGGTGAGAGAGCCGTTCGCGTTCACGGCGCGGGGGTTGAGGTTGTTGCCACCGCTGCCACACAGCAGCATGGCATCCGCGCCGGCGGTGCTGCGGCGGGGCCCGCCACCGCCGCCCTCCTCGCCGGTGCTGAACTCGGACGCCTTGTAGGGGCGCAGCAGGCGCAGGGAGGCACACATGCCGCTGAAGGCGTGCCGCGCAAGGTACACCTGTTGCCAGTCCCGCCAGGGTCCGCTGACGGGCGCCAGTGAGAGACAGAGCACCGGGACGCCGAGCACCTCCAGCCCCATCGCGAGCGGCGTATAGAAGGCGGACAGGGCGGCGTTGAGCACCGCATGGGCCGCGTCGATGTAGCTGCGCACCTCCCGCGCGGTGTTCCAGCGCAGCAGGCACATGCCGTGTGCCTGGTCGTAGCAGCAGCTGTTGCTGACCCGCACCAGCTGCCGCCAGACATCCGTGCAGCCCTCGTTGTCCGAGATCCACACCATGACGGTCTCGACAATGTCGTCCGCGAGGGCGTTGGTGAAGACATTCCACGTCTTGTAGAACTGCTCGTAGTAGTACTCCGCGTTCCACTCATTCCGCAGAATGACGTAGGAGGGCGCCCCGGAGCTGGGCGCGGCCGGCGGCGCGCTGCGGCTGGGGGCCGGCGGCGCGGCCTCCGCGCCCAGCTTCCGCACGCCGTGCGTGGGCGACACACGGCCGGAGGAGCCGTTGGATTTGCCCTCCATCTCGCTCACGTCGTCGTTGAAGCTGGGCCCGGTGGGCGGGGTGCTGTCCGTGCGGCTCGTGCCCATGGGGGAGGTGAGCAGCGGGGTCGGCACGCCCGCCGACAGCCGCGACGGGTCCGGCAGCGAGGCGGTGCCGCCGCTGGCCAGCACGTCCTTCTTCGCCTTTCGGTTCGACATGGCGCTCAGGGAGGGCGGGGCCGGCGCGCTCGGGGGGCTCGTCCCGACAGGGTTGGGGTTGCTGCTGTTGAGGTGGTTGTGGACGACGCGTCGGGTGCTGATCGAGTTCTTGCGCGTCTGGGTTTTGAAAACTGAGCGCAGCGCATCCACTTGCGCGATAAAGCGTTGATGCGTTTCGCGTGCGACGGGCGTATCACTGTACGCGCGGCAGACAGCAAAGTACTCAGCAAAAAGCTCTGCGGTATCGGTTGGTTGCTGCCGCTGAGTCAGCGCAGCGTACGCCATTGTTGCGTCATTCGTTGTATACATCGTTTTCTTCTTCCGTTTTTTTTTTTTTTTGCTATTTAGATGTGCACCTATTTTTGCTGTTTTTTTTTTGTTTGTTTTGATGGAACCCGTCTCTGGGTTTAGGTCGCACAAAAATTAAGAAAGGGGAAGCTAAAAAAGAACAAAAAAAAATGATAGTAAAATGACAAAGAAATCAATAGTTTTCAGATAATATTAGAAAAGTGAAAAAAGAAAAAGAGTCACAGCAACTGCGTGCGTTACTGTAGCTCAGTAAGAAGAGCAGCTGTTTTGCTGCCCCTTTGCTTCTGAAAAGTGAAAGACCGAGATACTTTTTCACTTTTGTTATTGCACTTCGTTTTATGTTAGCTATAGGCAAGAAAGAAAAAAGAATGGGAACGAAAGCTATACAACACATAGAGTAGGCACAGCTATAAGGGCGTCTACAGGGATTACAGCCGCTCAGCACGCAATGTAATTGCGCAAAAAATGGAGGGAGAAACAGAGGTATCTGGTATGCGAAAAAAAAAAAACCGCGAAATATAATCATTAAATAATAAGATATAGCAATGCACCAATGCACGTATATATATATAAATACAATTGCGTTTTACCCATAGGTAGAGAAGAGGAGAAGTAAGAGAAAAAAAAACAAGGACATGTGATTGTTATCAAAGTACATGCGCCCCTCGTGTAGTAATTATGCCTTCCCCTATGTATACTTACTCATGCGTATCTGTATGTGCCTATTCGATCTTGGGTGCTGTACCTTCATTTTTCTTATCCAGGTACACAGGTTGAGAAGAGTAAAGACGGTTGACCAGCACCATTCGCTGCATCTGACGCAGCTGCGCTGGACCTTCCTTCTCCAGAAACTTCTTTTGCTCATCTGCAGACAATTTGGTCACGGCCTCGAAGTCATCCTTTACATGGCGCACAAAGTAGCTGCGAAAGTTGTAGTCCCGAAAACCTCGAGCCGTACGGATCAGTTTGCTACGGAGCTTTGCGAGGGAGGCCTGCGTAGGATTAGCAGACATTGCAGGCACACGTAGTGATGGAGGTGTGTTTATGTGTGTGTGATGAAGTTACTTAGACTTTAGTTTTTTTGTTTTCTTTCATGGAAACAACACCATCACGACGGACAAACGAGGAAGGGTGAAAAGAAGCATGAATGAGAGAGAACGAATAAGCAACAACAAAAAAGGTACGTTACTACACGTTGTTTCACTTGCCTAGCGAGTACTCGACTTTTCCGTTTGAGGGCAGCTTCATGCCTCCCCGTCCTTTTCATTTTTTTTTTCTTAAGTGTTAGACATACGTTTAAACGTTTTAATGGTGGATGCATTTCTTCTTCTTCGTGAAATGCACTTGTTAGTTATAAAACAATCAAATTTACTTCTTTTAATGGTTTCCCCGTTCAAGCAAAATAACAAAACGTGTACAAAATGTCTTTGTTTGTGTATCCGTGGGTAGACGCCTATGTCATGCGGTCCTCATCGCGGAGGTACTCACCAACATCAGCCTCGTGGAAGAGGACCTGTGCGTTCATCTCACATTTTCTGCACTCCAATGTGCTTTGTGCTGCTACACCAAACCCAAGCGGGATGTCACCCATGGAAAACACGGCAACCTTTTGGTACTTGGGTGTTGCCTCCGTGATACGACCAAGACCGGCACGTGTAACATTACCACCGTACAAGAACTTCTGCTCCTGCGTTGGCTTAACCCAAATCTTGAAGAGTGAGTACTGTGCAATGTATTCCAACGCTGTGACTTGGATGCGGACGTTACCGTTATGAGTAACCTTAGCAAAGAGGACACCGATGCCCATTAAGTTGCTTTTGGCGACACAACTAGCAAGTTTGGCTAGGCGCTGAGGGATGTACCAAATGCGTCCCTTGTGGAGGCGGAACACGTACTCATCATCACCCTTTCTTTCGAGCAGGTGAGTGGTGTTTGCGCCGATGTACTGTGCGAGCTTTTCAAACAGTTTTGTGTTCTCTTCTTCTGTGAGAGGACGCATTGGTGTGCTTTCTTTCTCTCAAGCTATCGCTTCCTTGTTTTTCTTGTTTCAAGTAGATGAGAAAAAAAAAAGGGTTGAAAGCAAACCGTATAACCACAATCATAATAAACAACTGGAAAAGAAGGCAAAACAAAACAACACAGGGAAAGGTTTACAATTCTGATCAATGAGCAAATCTGTGATAAGATGAAGATGAAGCAATTGGATGGGGAAAATAAATATACACGTGTGAATAAAACAAACAAACAAATAAACACAGTAAATAAATGAAAAGAATACTGTCCTCTTAATATAGCCATTGTCATTCCTTTCGCTTCGCCTTAGCTTAGTTCGATAAACAGAACCAATCATATTGATCAAGACAGTGTACACAACGTGAAAGCGCACTTTCTTTCTTTGTTTGTGCTCTCCTACATTACAGTACACGTCGATGCTTCCTGGCGTTCTTGCGCCTTCTTCAACTCCTTCACACCCTTCGTCGTGTGCACATGAGCTTGCTCTAGATTGTAGTCAATACGGTCGAGCATGGTACCCTGCTCTACCACCAACTCGTGCAAGTCTTGGAACATTTCGTTCAACTCCTTCACACTATCTAGAATGGCTTTGATTTCACTGCTGACATCTTCCTGCAGAGACTCTTCCAGCAGCAATTCCTGTATATCAGCGTCTGTGTACCCCATAGCCATAAACCGGGATACTCTTTCTTCTTGCTTTACTTGCTCATATGCATCATCCGTTCCTATTTTTGTGTACTTCTTGAGCTTCTTTTCACGGCTTTTGAGTCCATTACCATAGTATTCCTGACCCAGCTTGAACGCCTGAATTAGCTTTTGCAGCTCCACAGAGAGTAGTTTTTTTGCATTCACAGAAATCATCTGCTCTTCTTCGTTGTTTTTGTCTTGAGGAACCATACTTACCTGCACCATCCGGTCCAGTTCCCGCAATAGTTTTTGAATTTCATCCGCTTGCTTTTCGACTTTGCTTTGCATACCCTGTTCCTCTTCATCCGATAAAAAACGAGGCTTAAAGAAATCCCTCTGACTCTCCGCCAGCGCATCGATCTTCTTTTTGATTTTTTTTTCCAATTCAGTAAACTCTGCAAGGGCACGTATCCACGGTGGAAGCCAACCGGGACGAGGCTTTGGCTCTTGCGCTGCTTCCTCAGTGGGCTTTACCCCACCGCTCGTTCTGTAAGCCTTTCTAAAGGTGAGAAATGCATCCGTGCGGCTGCGAATTTGTGGAGAGTCGGTGTCCATATAAACCTATTCGTATTGAAAGAAAAATGAAAAAAAAAAGAAGATATCGTTCAGTTAAGCAAGATGAACTTGTATTATTGAAACGAACAAAAGACGATACCAAAAGAAGCGTAAAGGGAAAGAGAATACACGTAGCATTGAAAGCAGATGGAACAGAACAAAAATAAAAACAAAACGCAAAAGGATTATCCTTTTCTTCTTTATTGTAATCCATTGTACTTTTATCATACATTTATCATTTTTATACCGTCTTGTGTACACATTCGGTTTAACAATTATATAAATATATATATACATATATATACATATATGTGCATATAT
>AUXH01000296.1:0-23031 GCA_000482145.1 Strigomonas culicis | reverse complement strand
ATATATATATATATATATATATATATATATATACGTTTTGATTTGTGTTTGCTTTTAAGTACTCATGCGGTTCTCTTTCTTAAAAGGAAACTAATGATATAGCTATGTGTGCTTAAAAGGGGAAGAAAAAAAGAAACTGTTCCTTTTCAGAATGCTTAAAAAAAAAAAATAAGTATTGTTCTCTTTTTTTTTGTTTCTTTTTCAATGAGGTTCCCATTGGAGAATGGGTCTTTTGTTTGTTTGCTTTCCTGCTTTCTTGTTATTCTATTTCGTTTTTTCATGTGTGGACAATTTATATTTTATGATGTAGTTTTTTTCTTCTTTTGGTCTTTAGATGCACTTCTACATGTAAAAACGTGTTTCTCCTTTTTTTTCGTTTTTTTCAGGCCGTACGTTTTATTATTATTCTCTCATTATTGTGTTCTTTAATGAAAGGCTTGTGTACTACTTTTTTTTTTTTGAAAACACATTCACAAGGTTTATAAAGAAATCAAGACCTTTTTTTTTGTTAGTACTTTTTTTTGTATATACACAAATAAATAAGGAAATGGAGGAGAAGAAACGTACAGAAAACGAAGAAAAAAATTGACGAAAAGAGAATAAAAAAGAAAAGAGGAGACAAAAAACTGCGGCTTTTTCTTTTTCGGAAAGGGAAAAAACGAGTTTTTTCCGTTTCATATTTTTTTTTAAAGATACTAAATAGAACCCAAAAAAAAAGAATTCTTTTTGGGCTTGTTTTTTCCCTTTTCATTTTTCTTTCTTTTGCATCTCTCATTCTGTTTCATCCTCTGGTTTGTAGTCCGTTTGCTGTTTGCCGCTATCAATCTTAATTGATTATTATAATTATCAATATGTATTTCTATTGTTCCTGTTTATAGCGTGTCTACTGAAACAGTAGAGGGATAGAAGCAAACAAGGCAAAAGAAGACTGAGAAGAGAAAAAAAAAAGTCAGAGTGCAAAAGGAAAATATATAAAAGAATAGAAATAGAAGTAAATGAATGCAACAAAACCAAAAAAAAACAGACAAAAAATACATTTGTCAGTGTCCATACTGATTATGTTAATTATGGTATAGTATGTTTTCTTTCTTCAAGACCTGTCTAGCGCGTGTCGTGGGCTTCAGAAGATGTGCCTCAATGCGTCGCGCTGCTGTACAGTTCCCAGCGCACCTTGTACTCCCCGCCGCGCGCCATCAGCGCCTCGTGGCTGCCCTGTTCGATGATGTGCCCGGAGTCGAGGACGATGATCTGATCGCTGTGCCGGATCGTCGTGAGCCGGTGCGCGATGCTGACCGTTGTGAGCCCGTACTTCGCCTGGTAGGCGTCGATGCCGGCCTGCACCTTCGCCTCCGTCACGTTGTCCAGCGCGCTCGTCGCCTCGTCCAGCAGCAGCAGCTTGGGCCGCCGCAGCAGCCCGCGCGCGATCGCTACGCGCTGCTTCTGGCCGCCCGACAGCGCGCGGCCCTTGTAACCCACATCCGTTTCGTAGCCCTCCGGCCACTTCAGGATGTCGTCGTGAATGTGCGCGAGCTTCGCGGCCTCGATCACCTCCTCCTCCGTCGCATCGTCCCGCGCGTAGCGGATGTTGTCGCGCACGGTGCCGCTGAACAGGTTCGGTTCCTGCAGCACGATGCTGATGTTCCGCCGCCAGGTCGCAATGTCCACCGCCGAGAGGTCCTTCCCGTTCACCGTGATGCGCCCGCTGCGCCGCTCGTAGAAGCGCGCGAGCATCTGAATGATGGTCGATTTGCCGCAGCCGGTCATGCCCATCAGGCCGCTCGCCGTCCCGCTGGGAAACTGCAGGTCGACGGACGCCAGCACCACCTGCTTCGGCCGCGCCGGATAGATGAACTGCACCTTGTTGAACTGCAGGTGGCAGCCGTCGCCGAGGTCGGTGTCGCCGGAGGCGTAGACGTCCACGTCAGGGACGCGGTCGATCACGCTAAAGACGCGCCGCGTGGCCTTCTCCGCATCCGCCATCTTCGTCGCGAAGCCGCCCGCCTCCCCTGCGCCCATCGCACCCATCAGCACCGCCATCGCCGTGATGACCACCTTCTCGAAGTCCGCCTCGCCCTTGTAGATGAGCTGGCCGCCGTACCAGAAGCAGAGGCCGAAGACGGCGAAGAAAACAAACTGCGTCAGGCCGAAGACGACGCCGACAATGACGCCCTTACGCACCTCCTTCGGCAGCTCGTGGTCGATCGTTGCGCGGTACGCCGCGACGCGGTCGTCCTTGAGGTTGAAGGAGGTCACCGTGCGCACGTTCGACAGCGCCTCCGTCACGATGGCGTCGTCGTGGTCGCCCTCCTTTTTCTGCGTGTAGCCCATCATCATCACCTGCTGCACGACCTGGCAGATCGCCAGCACGGGCATGCAGGCGAGCGCCACGAAGGCCAGTTTCCACTGGTAGATGAACCCGACCACCAGCCCCGTGCCGACGGTACATGCCGTCTGCAGCTTGAGCCCGATGGACGGGCCCCACAGCTGGTGCACGCTCTCGCAGTCGCCACTCAGCATCCCAGCCAGCGTGCCTGCGTCGCGCCCGGGGATGTCAAAGAAGCTCATGTCCTGCCGCAGGATCTGCCGGAACAGCATCGTGCGGATGCGCGTCGTCAGGTGCTCGCCGGCGTAGCCGTAGAAGCCCTGCAGGAACCAGCCGAGGAAGGCCGCCGCCGCAAAGACGAGGAATAAGGGTGCGTAGAGGTCCGTGCCGCTGCGCAGATCGCGCGTGGCCGCTTCCTTGTCAATGACGCTCGCGACCGCGTACATGCCCAGCACATTGAGGATCTTGCCGAAGATGATGGCGTTCGCGGGTCCCGACGCGCCGGTAATAGCGGAGCCGAAAAGACCCAGGACGATTGCCCACAGCTTCCCCTTGTTCAGCCCCAGGATGCGCATCATGCCCACCTTTGTCTGCTTTATCTCCCACTTGGTGAGTTCCTCAATGGGTACGCGCTGCCGCTCCGTGCGCGGCAGCTCCGAGTCGAGCCGCGCCAGTTCCTCGTCGTCGAGGATGACGTTCAGGTGGTCCTCCGCCTTCGCGGAAGCCTTGTCCGTGCCCTTGTCATCCGCCGCGCCGACGCCTTGGATCTTCGCCATCGCGGCGAACTCGCCGCCGAGCGCCATCATCTCGTCGAACGTGCCGTGCTCAGAGATGACGCTGCCCTCCACGCCGTCGTACTTGACGTAGTAGATGCAGTCCACCCCGCGGATGGTCGCCAGGCGGTGCGCGACGATGATGACCGTCATATTGCCCCCCTGCATCAGCTTGTCCAGCGCCGCCTGCACCTCCACCTCCGACTTGCGGTCCAGCGCGCTCGTCGCCTCGTCCAGCAGCAGCACCGACGGCTTTTTCACCAGCGCGCGCGCGATTGCGATGCGCTGCTTCTGGCCGCCCGACAGCTGCGAGCCCACCGCGCCGACGTTCGTGCGGTACTGGTCGGGCAGCGTCATGATCGTATCGTGGATGTTGGCTTGCTTGCACGCCTCGATCACCTCCGCCTCCGTCGCGTCCGCCTTGCCGACGCGCACATTGTCCAGCATCGTGCCCGCGAAGAGGTTGGGCTCCTGCGAGACGATGCCGATCTTATCGCGCCACTGCTTGAGGTCCAGCTCACGCATGTCGCGGCCGTCCACGAGCACCTCGCCGGCGATCGGGTCGTAGAAGCGCTGCAGCAGCCCGATCATGGAGCTCTTGCCGCAGCCGGACGCGCCCGAGAAGGCCACCTGCTGCCCCTTGTGGATCGTCAGGTTGAGGTTGCGGAAGAGGTACATGTCGGGCCGCGTGGGGTACGCGAATTTCACGTTGCGGAACTCAATGCCGTGCTCGAAGGTCGGCACGTCCGCGCCACCGGCGTCGATGTCGACCGGCGGCACGCGGTCAATTGCGCGGAAGATCTCGAAGGCGGCCGCGCGCGACTCCGTGAAGGCCGTCATGCTCGGCGACACGAACCCGATGCCGAAGCAGCCCATCAGCACGGAGAGGAAGGTCGCGATAATGTCGCCCATCGTGCTGCGACCCCACTGCACGAGGTAGGAGGCGAAGAAGAAGGCGATCGCGTAGGTCACGAAGACGAGCGCCATGGTGATGCCGGACGACGTGGTACTCGTGAATTCTTTCTTGATGCCCTCCTTCTGCGCGAGCAGCACCGCTGTGTGGAAGCGCTCGGTCTCGTAGTCCTCCTTGCCAAACGTCTGCACCGTCCGGATGTTCTCCATCACCTCCGTCGCGATGGACCCCGCGACCGCGTAGTGCTTACGCGACGTCACCGTCATGGAGGACATGATGTTTCCGATGATGGCGCTCATGACAGCGATGAAGGGCATCATGCCCATCATCACCAGCGTCAGCTCCCAGCAGAACACAAATCCGAAAATGAAGCCGAGCAGGCCCATCGACAGGTTCATGATGCCCTGCGAGAGCTTGTCGTTGATGCCGTTCTGGATGACGCGCGTGTCGCCGGTCATGCGCGCGGTCAGCTCACCAGGGCTGTACTCGTCGTGCCACCCAATGTCCTGTCGCAGGCACGCCTCGAAGAAGCGCAGGCGGATGCGGGCCACCTGCCGCGCCGCCGCGATCGTCCAGCACAGCACGTGGCCGCCGCACACAACGAACATGCCGACGCCGACGAGTGTCATGATGAGCGCCGTCTCAGAGGTCTGCACGCGCACGTCGCCGGGCGCCACAAGGTCGTTCAGCAGCCGGCCGAAGATGAAGGAGAAGGCGGGCATGCCGCCGCCGCAGGCCACCGCGCAGACACTGCCAATCACCATCAGCGTCTTATCCCCGCAGTCCGAGTAGCGGAAGATGCCGAGCACCGACACCGTCTGCGGTGCCGTCTTGGGCTTCACCTCCTCCTCCGCGGAGAAGACAGGAAGGCGGCTGTCAGCCGACTTCGCGTCGCCGTCGCCGTCGCTGCTGCCGCCGCCCGCCGCCACCGCAGGAGGGGCGGCATCGTTCGCGAGGCGCGCCTCGCCGTACGGGGCGTGTGCTCGGTCTGTGTCGAACACCGTCCCGTCCTCCGCGTAAGGGTCGCTGCGCGGCTGCGCGTTTCTGTCTGTCTTCGACATGCCGTCGTCGAGTGTGGGGAAAGGGGGGAGGCTTCACAGGGAGTCCACTGGGTTCTTTTTTTTCTTTTGAATTTTGGTCCGCTTATCAGTGTATAGACGACAAAAGGGGAGAGAAAAAAGCGCAAAAAGAAAAACACAGTAGAAGAAGAAGAAAAAAAAAGCAACGAAGAAAGCAAAAAGTGGTAATTAAAAAACCAATTAGCTACAAGAAAGGCAAAAATGAGATAAAGGAGTAAAAGCGGAAAAAAGACCTAATTCTTATAGTTATTTGTTTCTTTAGATATTGGAGAAGATTACTTGAAAGTAAAAAGAAAAAGAAAAAAGAGGAGAAAAAGGATCAAATGACACTATTTGGCTTTTGTGTTCATTGGAGTTTACTGTGAATTTGCATCGATGGTACGAAGGTCGTATATTAATGTGTCATAAGGTAGCACACTCTAAAATGGGTAGAAGAAAGATCATCGAAGAAAGCGAAGCGAAAAAAAAGACTAACTTCGATTTCCTTAAATACTGCTATTTAATAAATATGTATTCTTTCTGTTCTTTTTCTTTTTCATTTCTATTTCATTCCCTACGTTTTGACAAGCTTTTTACAAAGTATTCTTTTTCTTTTTCTCTGCAAGAAAAAAAATGAAAGTGGTGTAAAACAAAAAGAATACTCGAAAGCAAACGGGAAAGGAAACACAATCAGGCTTCACTGCAAGTACAACAAAAAGAAGAAAAATGGAAAAAAAAAACTGCAACCTTTTTCCCCTTCACAATCACTTGTAAGTATGTATGTAGATATAGATATCGATATAGATACACATGTGTGTCATGGGTGCAAATTGTTGCTTTCTCATGATGCAATAATAACGTTAAAAGCAAAAAAAGAAGAAGAGGTAAACACCTCTTTTTTTCCTTTCTTTATGTGATTCTTCATTTATTCATTTAATCATGTTGAAAGCAATAAAACAAAAAAAATAAACAAAATTAACCTGTACATTTTTTTTGTTGAAATGAAGTAAAAAAAAAACTAGAGAATAAGGAAGAAGTATCAGAAGAGGTAAAAACAAGAAAAGAGAAGAAAAAAAGGACAAGAGACACACATAGTATCATTTTTCTTCGTCTTGCTTTGTGTTTTCACTCCTTTTTTTCTTTCTTCTCAGTTCCGCTATTAACGTGCTCTTTACTACTTCTTTTTTTTTTGCTGTTTTTTGTGTGCACTTCTTCCTATAATTATTATTTGCAAAAAAAAAAAACCTATTGTTCTTTTTTTAATTATTATTACTATTTCTGTCTCTCACGCACATACACGCACAGTGACATGCACGGACGTTTTGTCTTATCAAATCGGAAGGAGAACGATGAACATATTCACCAACACCACCGCCCAGCCAATGATCGTGAGGACCCAACCGGCGCCGAGACGCATGCCGTACTGCAGTGTACCGTCCGTCCCTGTGTAGTCCTGTAACTTCATGCACTGGTTCGCAGTCAGTGAATAAACCCCGTTGGAGCCGACGCTCTCAAACACAAGCGTCTCTGCCATCCGGGCGGCGATCGGTGTTGCTGTGGAGGTTGTGGTGGTCACCGTGCTGTCGCCCATACTGCGGCGGTAGCAGTCCAGCATGCAGCCCCACGCCACCGCGGAGAGGACCGTCGTGGCGAGGTTCAGCAGCATGAGGATGTACTTGCAACAGGGGCAGCAGCAGGAGAAGCAGCTCGAGACGGCAAAGAGAACGAGCGAGGCGGCAACGACGACGATGGCGCCGATCGCACACACCTCCGCCGTGCGGAATCGCTCGACGCGGCCGTTGCAGTTTTCAAAGATGTCCCACGGCCTGCCGTTGTAGGTCATCGAGTAGCACTTGTCCTTTACACCCCAATAGGTGAGGCAGTAGGTGTTGCCAAAGTAGCTGCTCACGTTGACGGCCTCTTTCTCCTCGCTTTTAGAGCGGAACTGGTCGAGTGGCGTGGCGACCACAAAGCACGCGAGCGCCGCCGCCTGCAGGACGCCGTACACAAGATTTGCAATACAACCCATGGTACAAGTACTTTTTTTTTGTTAGATAAACGTGTTTGCTGTTATTGGTGTGTGTTTATGGGTGTGGGTATGTGTGTGTGTGTGTCTTTTCTTTCTACTACTTCTTTGAATGTGTCTAAAAAAAGAGAAGACAAAAAGAAAGGAGCTGTCACAGGAAATCTGTTTTTATATGTTC
This sequence comes from Strigomonas culicis, assembly GCA_000482145.1. Taxonomy (NCBI): domain Eukaryota; phylum Euglenozoa; class Kinetoplastea; order Trypanosomatida; family Trypanosomatidae; genus Strigomonas; species Strigomonas culicis. The sequence goes on along the minus strand of AUXH01000296.1, from coordinate 15,760 downwards.
TCCCAACACGAGTGATAGACCGGGCAGAAAAAAGAACGGGAAAAAAAAACTGAAAAGAGAAATAATAATTAGACGACTAAGAGCGATTAAAGTAGACAAAGAGAAGAGGTTATGTGAGACAGAGAACATGCAAATAAAAGACATCCCTCATTTCCTCCGTATTTAATAAAAGTCATCTTACGTATACTCACATGTCTTGCCATTTTTATTGCGTGTTTGCTTGTTCTTATATGTTCACAACGACACAACCTCGCCAAGGCAGCCCACGCACACCGCCGCCTTAGACCCCGCCAGCCGCCGCGGCGCCGCCGAGCCAGCAGCACCGCGTCGCGGTGTGCAGTGCCTTTGTGCGAAACACCCAAACGTCCTGCACGGGGTCGTACAGCACAATGTCGCGTAGATCCGAGCTCCGCAGGCTGCTCGTATCGACACCCGTGTGCTGGCCCACATCATAGGGGAAGGAGGCGAGCCGCGTCAGCGCGCTGCGCAGCTGCGGCCGGTGCACGCACGCGCTCTGCACCTGCCGCATCGCCCGGATGGTCTTCTGATTCGTGTAGTCGAGCGACGACACGCTGCGCTGGTTGACCGCCGCGAAGAGCTCGTCGAGGTCGTTGCTGTTCGTGCCGATCGTCTCGACAAAGTGCTGGAGGCTGACGGGGTCCACCGTGTGCTGCGTGTACTCGAAGGCCTGCGCGCGCGAGAAGGTGGGCACCGTATAGTAGTCCAGCCGCGGCAGCGACGTGTTCGCCATCGTGAGGCTCTCCATCGGCACCTCGATGACAATGTGGCACACGCGGCGGTCGCAGGCGAGCGTCACCGCCTCGTTGTAGACCCGCGAGAGCGTGCTGGGGCCGCGCAGCTTCAGCACCAGCAGCGGTGCGACGCCTATCTGCTTCTTCGTCTCGCGGCAGGCGTCGGCCACGAAGTCGAGCAGATCGCCGCAGACGTCCACGTTCTGCACGCCGAGCGCCTTCACAATGCTCCGCAGTGTATCCTCCTTCCCCCGCAGGTCGACCTGGACCGCGGGGTGGTCCGTCTGTGCGACGGCCGCGCGGCAGACGGTGCTCTTGCCGCAGCCGAAGCGGCCGGTCAGTACGACGATGCGGGGGTGCGACGTGTCCAGCTGCTGCAGCACCTGCGTCACGATGTGCTCCTCCGACGCGCGGTGCACAAAGTGCCGCTCGCGCAGCGTAACGCTCGTGTCGTCCGTGTCGTCCTCCGCCTCGGCCTCGTCCAGCTCCGCCTCCTCCATCTCTGCCTCCTCCACCTCGCGCGCTTCGCGCAGCTGCTGCAGCCCGCGGTCGATCTCCGGGTTCGCCGCCGGCCGCGCGCCGGTGGCCGACGGGCTCGCCGGTGTGGTCGCCGCCGGCGCCGCCGGGGCGCTGCTGCCACCGCCCGCACCGGCCGCCTGTTCGCTCTCGAGCTGGTGGTGCTGGTGATGATGGTGGTGCTTTTTCTCGTGGAGCTTGATGAAGGTGTCCGCGGCGGTCGCGAGCTGGTACTTGCGCTGCTGGTAGTGGTAGTTCTTCACATTCCATGCGAAGGCAATCGCGATGCCGAGAAAGGCCATCGAGGCGCTCACGACGCCGCTGTACTTGGTAAGCCGGTAGCGAAAGTCGCGCTCCTTCACGCGCTCCTTCAGCAGCTGCCGCATCTGCCGGTGGTGGTCGCGCTGCCACTCCGACTTATCCAGCACGCGCATCCGCACGCTCTTGGGGATGAACGTCATGCAGTGCACGTCCTCGCCCTCCAGGAGGTAGAGCTTCTCCACCCTCCAGCGCCGCTGAAAGAGCACCATCGCGATGTCCTCCTGGTGGCGGCGCCGCACGACGCCGGCGGTGCGCACCCAGTCCACGACGTCCAGGTAGTCCCTCTCACGCTGGTAGTTCGCGGTGGACTGCACAATCGTGATGAGCCGCGGCGGCACCGCCATGTCGATGCGATTGTTGTCCAGCAGCACGCACACGGTGCCGGTCACATTCACGCGCACAACCAGACCGCCGCTGCTATTCGTGCTGCCGGCGGCCCCCACCCCTGGCGACCGCGCAGCCTCGTAGTTGATCACCACCCGGCAGCCGATCTCCAACACCGGGGACAGCTGCTGGTTCACGGGCATGCGCACCGCGTAGACGTTGTCGTGGATATGGGGACCCACCGTGCCCTCCAGTAAGGGCGTCGTCGCCGTCGCGAGAAAGTCCGAGTCGACGAAGGCGGCCGCGCGCAGACCACCCAGGTCTGGGCGTGCGGCGGCACCGCCGTCGGGTCGGCCAACACTGTGCGAGGCGTTCGGATTGCTATGGAGTGGTGTGGATGCGGCCGCGGCCGCCGTCGCGGCGGCCGAGCAGCGGATAAGACTTCTAGAGAAAAGCATAGGTATAGATGTAGATATCCCTTCTACAAGTCCTGCTACGATAAAGACGAGCCTTAGAAAGGAATCAAAAAAAAAAGAGGTACTTTAAAAAAAGATGCGAAGAGAACAGAGGCGAAAGATATATATACAGTGTTCATACAAAAAGAGCAAAATAAACAACAAAAAGAGAGAGAGTTATTGTTTATGCATGGGCCTCGAAAAGCAAAACAAGGAGAGACGTTAAGTATACACAACACAGCGAGGTTCACAAAGCAAGCGGAGATATGTTTCTAAGTATTTATCCATCCTTCGATTCCTTTTATTCTTATACACCCTTCTCTCACGCTCTCCTTCACAGGCAGCAGCGGGAGGCCGTGTGCAGCACCTGGCTCGCGAAGACCCAGCAGTCCTGCACCGGGTTGTAGATGACCACGTCCCGCACGGCCGGGTCGCGCAGGCTCACCTCGTCGACGCCCTCGCGCTGCCCCTCCGTGTAGGGGAAGCCAGCGAGCTGCTTCAGTGCGCGCTTCACGCGTGCGCTGTGCGCCCACGCGTTCTGCACCTGCCGCATCGCGCGCAGCAGCTTCTGCCGCGCGTACTCCGCCGGTGTGATGTGGCGCTGCAGCGCCGACGAGAAGAGCTCGTCGAGGTCGTTGCTGTTCGTGCCGACGACGCCGAGGAAGTACTCCATATCCAGCGGGTCGATCCGGTGCTGCGCGTACTCGAAGGCCTGCGCGCGCGAGAAGGTGGGCACCGTGTAGTAGTCCAGCCGCGGCAGCGACGTGTTCGCCATCGTGAGGCTCTCCATCGGCACCTCGATGACGAGGTGGCACACGCGGCGGTCGCAGGCGAGCGTCACCGCCTCGTTGTAGACCCGCGAGAGGGAGTCCTCCCCGCGCAGCTTCAGCACCAGCAGCGGGATCTTGCCGCGCATGCGGGCCTTCGCGAGCATGCAGGCCTCCGCGATGAAGTCCGTCGGGTCGCCGCACGCGTCCACGTCGAGCACGCCGAGCGCCTTGATGACGGAGCGCAGCGTGTCCTCGCGGCTCCGCACATCGACATAGACACAGCTGGTGCCGCAGTCGTGCAGCACCTGCCGCACGAGCGTGCTCTTGCCGCAGCCGATGTAGCCGGTCAGCACCACCACGCGGGGGTGGAAGATGTCGAGACGCATCAGGATCTGCCGGATCCACCGCTCCTCGTCCGGTCGACGGACGGTGCCGGGGTGAGCGGCGCCACCGCCGCCGCCGCTGCCGTTGCTGCTGGTACCGTTCGCGGCGCTGCCGTTCGCACCCGTGCTGCCGCCGCAGCCAGCGCCACTCGTCGTGGCCGGTGCCGGCGGGCGGCAGAGCGCATCGACCGCAAAGCCCATCTGGTACTCGCGCGTCTTCTTCAGGTAGTTCTTGTAGTTCCAGCCGAAGAGGGAGGAGGCACCGACGAAGGCGACGCTCGCGGAGAGGATGCCGGCGTACTTGGAGAACAAGTACCGCTTGTCCTTTTCCTTAATCCGCTCCTTGTAAATACTCTGCATCTGGCGGTGATGGTCGCGCTGCCACTCCGCCTTCTCCATCAGCGACATGCGGTCGCTCTTCGACAGATGGTTCAACAGGTGGATGTCGCTCATCTCGAGGAGATAGAGGCGGTCGGCGCGCCACCCGCGGCGGTAGAGCACCACCGCGGTGCTGATCTGGTCCTGCAGCGAACGCACGCCGGCGGAGTGCACCCACGCCACGATCGCCAGAAATTCCTGACTCCGGACGAAGGAGAGCACCCCACTCGCGTAGAAAATCTTGTCGCGCGGCACGGCGAGGTCGATGCTGTTGTTGTCCAGCAGCACGCCGACGGTGCCGTTGGGGTTCGTCTTGAGCACAATGCCGCCCATCAAAAAGTAGTGCGGCTGCGGCTGCTGCTGCTGCTGTGGCGGCTTGGCAGCGGCGGCCGGGGCGGGGGATGGGCCCGGTGCCGGCCCCGCGCCGGCGCCCGAACCCGCCGCCGCGGCGGCCGACTCTTCGCGCTGATAGCCCACGTATACGCGCTCGCCGTGCCGCAGCAGCGTGCTCTGGTAGAGGCCCTCCTCGAACTCCACGGCGAGCGTGCGATCGTCCAGCTGCGCCAGCACGTGGCCTATCGCAATGGCCTGCTTCTTGCGGCCCTCAATCGTGTCCTCGATACAGGTGTTCCCGCGGTACACCGCCACGCGCAGATCGGCAAGGCCGGGGTGCGAGAAGACGGTGCCGCTGCCGCTGACGCTCACACCGCCGCCGGCGGTCGCTGTTGTTTTCGGTATGGTGGAGGCGGCGAGGGACGCGGCGGCACCAGTCGATAGCTTTGCGCTGCTGCTGCTGCTGCTGCTGCTGCTAGGCGTGCTGGCGGACGGTGACTTGGTGTCTAACGAAACCACTTGCGTTCGGCCCTGGAGAGCAGCGCTGGTCCGCTGGAAGAGACGGTAGCGGATGGGGTGCCGGTGAAACATTGCGATAGAGAGTGGTAATAAATGTGGATGCGGATTATCTATTCGGTTATTTAACAAGTTCGTTACTGTTTTCAATGCTATTCTTTTTTTTTCTGTTGTATTGCTTCCTTTTTTTTTTAAAGAGTGAGAAGGGGGAAATATGTGTCATCAAGATGCCTTCACTATAGAATGAAAAATGCACACAGTCCTCTCGTCGTTATGGGAACAGGAGTGGAGAGACCGAACCAAGAAAAAACAAAAAAAAGTGATTTCCGGTATGCAACTATATGAGAAAAACATGCGATCCATTACAAACAGCAGCGCGTGGCTGTGTGGTACACCTTGCGGGTAAACAACCACCGATGCTGCACCGGGTCGTACAAGACGACGTCCTTCAGCAGCGACGACTGCAGCACGGGCACGTAGGCGCCCGCGTGAAACCCGTCCTCGTACCGGTTCTCCGACAGCACGCGCAGGGCCTCATAGACCTCGGGGTGATCCGCCCACAGCTGCTGCAGCTGCCGCATCGCCTTGGTGAGACGGTGGTCGACATGCTCGCGGATGCTCTCCTGCCGGTGGTAGACCGCCGCGAAGAGCTCATCAATGTCATCGCAGTTCGTCCCCATGACGTCAAAAAAGTGCGACACGGCGAGCGGGTCCAGCAGGTGCTGCGTGTAGGCCATCGCCTGGGGCAGCGTGAAATTCGGCACGTTGTAAAACTGCATGCGCGGCAGTGACAGGTGGTTGATATCGATCGCCTCGAGCGCGACCTCGAGCACAAGATGGCAGAGCAGGCGGTCGCAGCCCAGGGAGACCACCTCATTGTACACCCGCTCCAGCCCGCTGCCCTCACGCAGGGAGAGCACCAGCAGTGGCGTCTCGCCCGTCCTCCGCCGGCTCTCCGTGAACACCTCGGCGATGAAGTCCGAGTAGTCGCCGCAGGCGTCCACGTTCGGCACCTTCAGCGACCGCAGCACGCACGCCAGCACGTCGTCCTTCCCCCGCACCTCGACGAAGAGGGCGCGCATCTTTTCGTTGCGGACCGCGTTGCGGAGCAGCGCGCTCTTGCCGCACCCGTGCACGCCGGTGAGCACCGTCACGCGCGGGTGGTGGGTGCTCAGCTGGCGCAGCACCTGCCGTATCCACCGATCCGCCTCCTCGCGGTGAACAAAGTTCTCGACAAAGTTCTGGTGCTGGATCTGCCGGCTCTCCTCCGCGATGGCGCCGTCGCGACAGGCGCTGTGCGTGCCTTTATCGCAGTGGGTGGCGCCGGCACCACCGCCTGCCGGTGGGGGCGGCGGTGGCGCGCCGCCGCCTCCGTCCTGCTGCGTCGCGGCGCGCGCTCTGCGATGGGCGTCGATCTCTTCCTGCGAGGGAACGGACTCCAGCAGCAGCTCCTCCACATCCTCGCCGTCGAAGTGCACGTTGTAGGGGTGCAGCGGCTCCCCGCGCGGGAGTGTCTGCGGGTCGTGCACGAGTGTGTGGACCGCATGGCCGACCTGAAACGAGCGCTGGTGCTTGCGGTAGTTGCGGTAGTTCCAGAGAAACACCGAGAGCACGCCCAGCGCGGCGAAGTTGGCACTCACGAAGCCGCTGAACTTCTGAATGAAGTAGCGCCAGTCGCGCTCCTTGATACGTTCGCGCTGCAGGGTACGCATTTCCGCGTGGTGGGTCCGCTGGAAGATTGCCTTCTCCAGCACGATCATGCGCACCGACTTCTTCAGGTACACCATGCAGTGGATGTCATCCGGCTGCAGCATATAGAGCCGGTCGACGCGCCAGCCGCGTTGGTAGAGGGTGCCGCAGATGCGGTCCGCGTCAGCGTGGCGCCGCACGCCGGCATCGCGCAGCCACGCCATCATCTCCGCGTACTCGGGCGTTAGTGTGAACTTGTTGCGCGCCTCGCAGAGGTACACCGCCGACTGTGGCAGCTGCACGATGAACTCGTTGTTGTCCAGCAGCACGCCGAGCGTGCCGTTGCTATTCACCTTCGCGACGACGCCGCCGATCGTGCGGCCGTGGAAGGCGGCGGACTCGCCGCGCTTCACGTAAACGCGCGAGCTGACCTCCGCGATGGGCGACAGACGCATGTCGTACACCTCCATGATGTACGTCAGCCCGTCCGTGTCCTCGCGCACCTCCTCGATCAGCTGCCCCTTCGCAAAGTGGCGCACGCCCAGGCCGACGAGTGGGTCCGTGAAGTACAGCCGCGCGCGCGTGTCTGTGAAGTTGGCCGGCAGCACCGGCGGCGGCGGCGTGTACCGCACCTCCGGCATCGCGGCGGGGGCGGCGGCCGCCGTCGCACACGCGCGGCGCACCTCCGCTAAAGACCGCAGGCACGGCCGCCGAAGGCCCCGTGACGAGGCGCGCGAGCGGTGCATGGCAGAGGGAGCGAGAAGGGGGGATGAATCGAGACTAAATACTACGAACAATTAAAAGAAGTGTGTATAAGGGAGTAGAATTCCTTTTTTTTTCTTCTGGTGGTGTTTTAATGAAGATACATACACATGTTCTTGTTTTCTTCGTATGTTCAGGGAGGGGGGAAAGAAAGAGGAGGAAAGAGGAAACAAAAAGAAATATATGGTCAAGAATGTAAAAAAAGATAGAGATAAGCATCACTCGAGATACCAGTATCCGTATTATTGTTTTTCTTTTGGGTTTTTGGGTTTTTGTTTTCATATGCGTGCATGTACAACGAAACAAAGCAAATACCAATGCACCCGATAACCGATGTACTCCCATCTGGCCACCCGCGTCTTCGCTCACTGGATGCAGCGCACCGCCGTGTGGAAGATTTTTTGGGTGAAGAGGAAGCGGTCATGAATCGGGTCGTACAGCACAATCTCCGCCAGCGACGGGCTCCGCAGCACGGCGCCCAAGTCGCCCGCCTCGTCCTTCGGCAGGCCGCGCTGGAACGGCCGCCGCGCCAGCTGCTTCAGCGCGTCGTGCACTGTTGCCTCGCTGCTCGTCGCGGCGGCGCCGCCCCGACCCCGCTGGGTGCCGGCCGCGCCGCTGCTGCCGTCGAGGCCGGCCGCCGCCGCGTGTAGCGCACCCTGCACCCGCCGCATCGCGCGCACGGTGCGGCGGGTGATGTAGGCGACGGCGGTCATGCGGCGCTGCCTCACGGCGGCGTAGAAGTCATCCAAGTCGTTGGAGTTCGTGCCGACCGTCTGCACGAGCTGGTTGAGCTCGAGCGGGTCGAGGCTGTTGTGCGTGTACGCGAAGGCCTCCGTGCGCGTGAAGTTCGGCACGACGTGGAAGTCGAGCCGTGGCAGCATGAGGGTGCGGCTCGTGAGAAGGGAGAGGGGCACCTCGAAGAGGATGTGGCACGCGTGGCGGTCGCTCGCGAGCGGCACCGCCTCCTTGTACACGCGCTCGAGGTCCGTGCCCTTGCGCACCTTGATGGAGATGATCGGCACGCGGCCGTTCTTCTCCCGCGTCGCGAGCTGCATCGCCTCGGCCACGAAGTCGAGCAGATCGCCGCAGACGTCCACGTTCTGCACGCCGAGTGCCTTCACAATGCTCCGCAGTGTATCCTCCCTGCCATGCAGGTCGACGAAGATGGCGGGCAGGCCGAGCTGATGCACGACGGTGCGCACAAGGAAGGTCTTGCCGCAGCCGTCGAAGCCGGTGAAGGCGATGATGTGCGGGTGCGAGAGGTTCATCCCAGTGAGGATGTTGCGCACCCGCCGCTCCTGCTCCGGCCGCGGGACGTAGAGACTGTCGTTCGCGTCGTCCACCGTCGGCGGCCGCGCCTCCACGATGGTCTGCACGGCCAGCGCGAGCTGGTGGCTGCGCTGCTGCTGCCGGTACGCGCGCAGATTCGCCGTGAAGACGTAGCCGACGACGAACATGCCGGTCACGCAGCTGATGGTGCCCTTGTACTTGGAGATGAAGTAACGCAAGTCGCGGTCCTTCACCCGCTCGCTCTGGAGGAAGCGCAGGACGTGGCGATTGTCACGTTCGTGCTGCGCCTTCTCGACCACCTTTATGCGGACCTGTTTGCGGATGAAGCGCAGCGCGTCGAGGTCGCCCTGCTCCAGCAGGTACAGGTGCTCCTCGCGCCACCCGTGGAGATAGAGCGCGAGCGCCATTGCCTTGCGGTCGCGCCCGTCCGGCACGACGTCACCCAGCCACTCCATGATCTTCGCAAAGAAGACATTGTTGTGAAACACCTTGGTCTGCTCGCCGCGGTGGAAGATGTTGTGCGGGCTCACCGACAGCTCCACCTCGCCATTGTCCATCAGCATGCTGTACGTCGCATTGCCATTCACGCGGATGATGATGCCCTCCGCCGTGAAGCCCTCCTGTACACTGGGGCCGTAGAACACACGCACCCGCGTGCCGATCGGCAGCGCAACCGGCGGTCGCACCAAGTCGATTATCTTCTTCTGTTGTCCGTCGGCTGCGTCGGCGCCGCCGCCCTCCTCCGGCGGCAGCGCGATGACCTCCGCGCCGCCGTTGCTGTCCAGCGGCGGCAGCTCAAACCGCACGCGATAGTAGCGCTGCGCGCCGTGCTCCTCCGCGCGGTAGGTCGTGTCCTCGCCGAGAATGGTGCCGACCGCGATAGGCACATCGTCCACGACGCGCCGCACGCGGTTCTTCTTCACCGACACGAGCAGTCGGCGGAGGTCACTCCACCGCTCGGCCGGCGGCGGGGATGTGGAAGGGGCGGTAGGGGGAGTGCTGGTGGCGAGCGGCGACGGCGCATCCAGCCCGGGCACACTGCGGGCGAAGAGCCTGAAGCGCAGCGTTCGGCGGAACATGGGCGCCCTCCTCTATTCAGCTTCTCCTATTTTTCTTTTTTTTTCTAAGTTATACTTTTGGGAAACACAGTACAGTGATTCAGGAAAGAGGGAACGAGAAAGGCATGGTCATATATAGTAGTTGGAGCAAAAAAAAAGCAAGTTGATTATATCGAAAAGTCAATACTAGTACAATTTCTCTTTCTTCTTCTGTTTTTTGGTTTTATGTTTGCTATCACTGAAATTTCAACACAGGACCACTGAGCATGCGTTTAGGGTTTCATGCACATGTCGCATACAGTTCCTAAACAGCTCTTCAACGTTGTCGCTACTTTATTTGTTTGTTTGTTTGTTTGTTTGTTTTCAGTTCCTGGGATAGTACGTTCTGTTCCGTCCACTGCCTTGTACACTCCCCCGGAAGCCGGGGCGCTCATTCATCCTATTATGGCGCGCACCACCGCGGTTGTGGTGGCGGTACGGCCTCTGATCGTGGTGGTTCGAGTAGTAACGGTCCTCGCCACGGCGGTCACCGCCACCACCCCCATGATGCGACCGCGAGCCGCGATCAGGGGATGCACGGCGGCCACGCTCTCTCGTTTCGGAATCCGCCGCGTGTGTCCTCGACGTGAGGCCCTGCACGGCGACGGGCTGCGCGAGAAGCGCGGCCAGACTCTTCTCTTTATGTCGCCAGGAGGGGCGGACAAAGACGTAGCTCTGCCGCAGGTGGCCGTGCAGACTGTCAACCGCGGCAATCAGCGTCTGCAGCACATTGAGCCGGTCGCGGTACGTCAGCAGCTGCCGCTCCATCGCCTCCAGCTGCTGCGGCACCGCGTCGGCCGCCGCGGCATCGGGCGGCGCGGGGGCCTCCTCGGCCGGCTGCGTCTGCTTCAACGCCTGCTCCTCCGTCAGGAGCGCCTGCGTGTGCTCCTTCATGCGCAGAGCGGTGTCCGCGAGCACACAGCGCGCGGCGCCGTGGAGGCGTCCCACAAAGTGCTCGTACGCGTCGTGCAGGGCACACGCGTCCTTTTTCGCTTGCGCCTCCTCCGTCTCTGCCTCCGGCGCGTCCGCCGGGTGGTCGCCCTCGGCCTCCTCCCGCGGCCGCTTTCGGTCCTTCGGCGGCTGCCCGCGCGGCACGCCGCTGTGGCCGTGCCGTGCGTCGGTGACACCCGCCATGAGGCGGTACAGCACCAGCAGCGCACACTCCATCAAGGGCACCGGCGCCGTCGTCAGGCGGTCTGCCGCCGCCGGTGCGGTGGGGAGGAAGCCCTCCAGGTAGCGCCACAGCGGCTCCACCTGCGGCAGCGCCACCGACCCCCGCTGCGGCAGGTGGAACGCCTCGAGGGCGAGGTCGACCAGGCCGCGCGCGAGCGCCAGCACCGCGTCGCCCAAGCCCTCCTCCGCCGCAGCGGCGACCCGCACGCCCTCGTACCACAAGAGGAGATCCGTCAGCGTCTCCGCGAGGAAGATGAGCGGCACGCGGGTGTGCATGGCGCCACACACGATCGCGCTGCCCTCCTTCTTGTGCTGCTGCCGCTCCGCCTGCTCCGCGAGCACGGCGGTGAGCAGTGGCTGCACCGCCTGCGCCGTGTAGCGCTCGATCGCCTCGCGGCTCCGCGCCGGCCCCGCCGGCGGCGCCAGCAGCGCGGTGCAGAGTCTCTGGATGGCGGCGCCGCCGTAGTTCGTGTAATACGTCTTCACCAGGGCGCCCAGCGTTTCCCACTGCTGCCGCTGGCGGTCCGCGAGCGCGGCGGAGGCGGCGGCGGCCGGCGCGGCGCGCTTGTGCGCGAGAACGTCGTCGAGCGCGCTGCCCAGCGGCGCGGCGGCGCCCGGCTGCCGCAGCAGCTGCTCCGTCAGCGCGAGGGTGCCGGGCAGTCCCTCGACCAGCTGCTGCGCAATAAGGCCGCTCGTGCACGGGCAGAGCGCCGGCAGCTTCACCAGCCCCGCCACGCTCGCCCGCTCCGTCTGGATCTCCGTCGCGTGCCGCGCGACGTTGCATAGCAGCAGTGTCAGCGCGGCGCCGCGGTGGTCGCGCTGCGCGGCCGGCAGCGTCGCGGGGCCCAGCACGTGCACCACAGTCTTGAGGAGGAACACGCGGAACGTCCACGGCACGGACGGGGTGCGGAGGAACGTGGTGATGGACGCCAGCACGCCCTCCCACCCGCGCTTCGTGAGCGGGCGGCTCACGCTGCTGCTGCTGCTGCCGGTGGGGGTGTTGGCGGACCCATCCGGCAGCAGCCCCGTGTAGTCCGTCACGAGCTTCAGCAGCGAAAAGATGCGCGTCTGCTCGCGCTCCAACGTCTGCGGCTCGGTCTCGCAGCCGTACTGCAGCACGGCCTGCAGCGCCGTCTCGAGGTCGGCCAGCTGTGCGACGGTCAGCGGCTCCTGTGGCTGGAAGGACTCTAAGAAGTGCACGGCGGCGGTTAGTGCGGCCATGTGAAAAGCATACAATGAGGAAAACAGAGAGCGGTCACCGATAATACGTTTTTCTTTTCTTAACGAATAAAAAAAAAAGAAGATAGAAGAGAGAGAGTAAGTGTGAATGGTAGCCGTTGCAATGCGTGTGGGTCTACTACACTTTCCACTAATAAGAAAAAAAGGTTAGTATAGGTTTCTTGTACCATAAAGACATCTGATACACACCCCATACACACTGTCCAGTCGGATGACAGTAAAGAAAAGGCATATGGGTGAAAAAAACAAAAGTTACACAATCGCGTAGAGAGCCTAAAGAAAAAAAAAGTATACCTATGCATAACAGCAATTACCAAATAATGTCCGCTGTGTGGCGCCGCGAAGGGTTTTGCCGACACAGTTTCATATAATAATAATAATACAGTAATCTCTGTTACGTTTTTCAAAAAGAAAAACACGCACAGCTTCTTTTATTTTTCCTTTCTCTCTCACACACTCTCACACCTTCGCATGCGCTTGTTTGCATATGTACTCGGTGTGTGTGTGTGTGTGTGGCATAGCCGTAGCTAACCTTTGCGGTGGCCGATATCGAGGGCCCACCGCGCGCTTACCTCGGTCAGCTAATACAAATGATGGACCTGTCCTTGACCATCCACAGGTCCGGCCGCTGCGTCATGACCTGCAGCGCGCCGCCCGGCACATCGCTCAGCTGCACGTGGCGCAAGAAGTGGTAGTCGATCCCCTCCGCCGCGTCGGTCTCGTCCAACTCGCGCAGCGTCGCCGCGAAGGCGCGCGCGAGCATGGCGCTCACCATCAGCGTGCGGTAGCCCCCCGCGCAGTAGCAGTGGATCTCGCGCAGCTGCGTCACGTCGCGCGTGACGTCGAGGCCGGCGACGAGCGCCTTCTCGTGTAGGTCCTTGATGAAGAACTTGCCGAGCTGCGGGGAGGTGCGGCAGGCATCCTCCGGCTCCGCCGCCGCCACCTCTCCGCGGCCCCGCCGCGCGCGCTGTTCCTCGTGCTGGCGCAGCTGGTACTTCGCCGTCATGGCACAGAAGTACGCGAGCTCCACATGCAGGCTGTGTGTGTGGGAGCCGTTCTTGAACTCAGACGCCGTGCGCACATCGAGGACGATGCGGTAGGGGTTGGGCTCGATGGAGGCGAGCGCGGTGGGCGCGGACAGGCGGGGGAAGGCCGCGGGGGACGCAAACAGCGGCGGCGGCGGCGGACCCGCCGGGCACGCGGCGGGCGGCCGCTTGCCTACAAAGGTGAGCTGGCGCGGGAGCAGCGAGGGGCCCCCGTCACCCCTGGCGTGCTCAATCGCAAAGGTGAAGGTGTCCGCCACCGTGTAAAAGGGAGCCGCCGCCTGCGGCGGCGGCTGCGCCGCGAGGGCCGCCGCCCACGCCGCCGGGGTAATCAGTTCCTCCATCGTCACCACCTGCAGCCACGTCTCCGCCACCGTGTTCGGGTGCGCGTGGAAAGTGGCTGCGACCATGCGCAGCCGGTCCCTCACGAGAGGTCTGTCAGTCGGCTGCGCCACCACGACGACGACCGGCTGCTCTGGGGCGAGCAGCAGCGGCAGCCACAGCTCCGCGCGCTTCGCGCCGTAGCGGTCGGCTGGGAAGTCCATCGGCACGAGCAAGCTGCCCTGCACGTGCAGCTGGAAGTACGCGGGCGCGTCGCGGACGTCGAGGAGGAAGGGCGCCTGCGGCGGCGCCGGCGGCACGCGAAGACGCGGCGGCGCGGAGGCCGACCGCACATACGCCGCGATGCGCGCATCCGCCGCGACCACCGCGTCGTCCCCCTCCGCCGCCGCCGCGCCGCTCGCGTCGGCGGTGTGCAGCGGCCCGCCGTGCCGGTACAGCTGGCACAGGTTGTACAGGCGGTTATACTGGTACATGGGCGGCCGCGGCAGCGGCGGCATCAGCCGCGTGTAGGACACATACGCACTGGCGGTGGCGGTGGGCGCGGCGGCCAGCGTATCCAGAGCCCGCTTCGCGTGCGCCGCGCGCAGCAGCTCGTACACAGACGCGCACGAGAAGAGATCGAGCTGGTTCGTCGCGTTGCTGTACCCGCACTGGGAGGGAAAGAGGATGACGTGCGGGAAGTTGTTTGGGTTCTCCGCCGTCGGCGGCGGCTCCTGGTCGTCGCTGGGCGGGTCGTCTCGGAAGGCCGTCGTGAAGTACGGCAGCCAGAAGTGCGCGTGTAGGTGGACTTGCGCGGCGCGCATGGCGGTCGGCGACGCGGCCCCCTTGATGCCCAGGACGGTATCCAGCAGCGACGGGTCGTCGGCCGCATGGCCGTCCGCTGGCGGACACCCCAGCAGTCGCGCGGCTGCCGCCTGCACCTCGCGGAAGCTCTCGTAGAGATCCGACCGCGGCGGCGCGTCCATGCTCCACGCGTTGCCGGTGAAGAGCGCGACCGGCACGCCGCGCACCCGCAGCTCGATCAGGAGGTTCTCGCGCGACGCGGCCGGCGCGGCGACGGTGACAAAGGCTAAAAACGGGGTGGAGCTCGACCCGGGAGGCCGCGCCGCGTCCGCCTCCTCGTCCTCCTCGTTCGCGGAGGGCGGCGGCTGCAGCGCGATGGTGCGCCGCGTCCCCGGCGCGCGCAGCGGCACGCCCGACCACACGCGCGGCGGCGCGGCGGTCGCGCCGTCCGCCGCCGGCGCGCGCCGCAGCTCGTCCACGCCGAGCACCACCTCCACGAAGCTGTGCGTCACAAACAGATGCCGCAGCCGCAGCGCGAACCGCGCCAGGTCGGCCTGGTAGCGGTCCGCGAAGCCCGCGTGGGGGTCCACGAGCACCGCCTCGCGCGTGTGGAGGTCCGCGAGGAGAAAAGAAATGCTGCGGCTGCTCTCATGCACGTACTGCCGAAAGAGCAGCCGGTCCATGTCCGCCCGATCGAAGTAGAAGTTCTGTTGCTTCTCGATATCCTCGATCTGCTCCTGCTGCGTCCGGCGCTCGCGGCAGCGCACATTGTGCAGCGCCGCGTAGGACAGAAAGTGGTAGTGAAGGAAGTCCGACACGCGCGCCTCCGCCGTCGCGCCGTCCGCCTGTCCCGCCGCGGGGGACAGATGATGCAGCAGCGGGAAGTTCCGGTTGATGAGGAGAGCGTCCTTTGGAAAGGCAAAGACGGCGCCACTGGCGGCGGGAGGGTCCGTCGCCGGGAAGAGCAGCGACTCCGCCACCGGCCACGACATGGACGTGATGGACACGCGCAGGATGGGGCTGTAGCGGTTACGCACCTGCCGCAACAGCGCCGCGATGGCGAGGAAGCTCTTGTGCTGGCCGTACCCCGTCAGCTCCATGTGGAGGGCGCGGGAGATGAGGTAGCGTCGGCTGCGGCTGTGCTTGAGCTCCTGCTCCTGCGCTTCCTTCTGCTGCCGTCGCGCCTGCCGCTCTCGCTGCTGCGCTTGCTTCTCTTCTTGCGTCGGCGGCTGCCGCTTGCCCTGGCGCGCCTCTGGGCGTTCTGTGGTGCCCCGCTCCCGCATCCTCTCCGAGGCATCATTACTCTCCATAGCGCTAGGGCTTCGCGGTACGAGCTACCAACGCCAACGGAAACAGGGAATGACAAAACACACTTTTCAGAAAAAAAAAGATGAGAATCAGAGGAGTGGAGAGCAAAAAGAAAGTAAGAAAAAACGACCATATGTAAACGTTGAGAGTTGATGCAAGCAACGGAGAAAGCAACAGAGTGCATATACATCTATAAAATGAAACAACAGTGCTGAAGAGCAATAATAAATAAATAAATATATATATATATATATATATATATATATATATATATATATATATAAAG
>AUXH01000295.1:0-23043 GCA_000482145.1 Strigomonas culicis | reverse complement strand
GGCCAGATTATTGGAGAAAACACAAAGACTGCGTTGCAGAACCAAGGCGTTAATATATGCAAACGTAACGACCAGCTTGGCGGCATGCGCTCCAACGCAAATGATAAGGCGAACAGCCGACGGGGGAGCTACCAGGCACAGCGCTACACGTTCGAAGACTGCGTTGCGTGGGTGACAGACGACGAACTCGTCACGGTGACTCCCAAGTCTATAAGAATGCGCAAGCCAGGGTTTACTGGAAAGACTACCATGCGGACCATGAAGCGCAAATGAAATAGTTTGTGGGTTCTCTCAACACTGTGGAGCAGCGGTTTACTCTTCGAGGTCTCGCTACTAATTGGTAGCAAAAAAAAAAGGAGCGGCAGAGAAAACGGAGTTCTAAGAAATGGAGCGCATAAGAAGATTGAGTGAGTTAAAAAAAAGGCGAGGTATAGAGAGAGAGAAAGAGGAAGACGGGGGAGCGTAAGGCAGATCGTGATAAAAATAATCTCACTGGAGTCGAAATGATTCCATTTTGTTCTTTTTTTGTTTTACTCTTCTCTTCCCTTCTCGCTGTTTTTTTTTTCGATGTTTCTTCCTGTTAGAGCAGTTTTTCTTCTACCTCTTCTTTCTTTTCATATTTTCATTTTTTTTCCTCAAAACTTCATCACACGACCTAACCTAAGTACCAAAAACCAATATACATATGTATATCTTGTTTAATTTTTTTTTTTACATATATTTATATTTGTGTTGTTAAGCGTACTAACAGTACTTTGTTTCCTTATATAAAAAACTACTAAAACTGGGCATACACCTCCGATCTCGTATGATGTGTAAATTTATGAATCCTTGTGAAGATAAAGAACCACTTTCACCTAAAACAGAGGGTTTGTGTCTTTGTAACATGCATTCCATTCACGTTTATCGATGCCGTTCTATTCCACTCTTTTGGTGTATTTTCTCACTTTGGTGTTGTTCCCGTACCGTTCACTGTATTTGTTTCTATTCTCTGTCCACATTAAGATCAGTAATTACTATCTATCGCAATACGACATCAGTGCTTTTTTTTTAGTCTACAGTTTTTTTTTGTTTTTCATTTTTTATCGTTCTTTTTTTTTTGTGTGTGCGTGTGCGATTATTTAACCATTCTCGTAACAAGTCCACAATGCTGCGGTCAACTTTGCTGAATCGCCTCAAAGTGGTGGTAGGTGTCAAGCGCGTTGTGGATTACACAGTTAAAGTACGTGTTAAGGACAACAAGATTCAAACCGCGAATTCTAAAATGAGTGTCAACCCATTCGACGAAATTGCCATTGAGGAGGCTATTCAACTGAAGGAGAAGAAGATTGCGACTGAGGTAATTGCAGTTACAGTGGGCAACAAGAAGGCGGAGGAAGTTTTGCGCACAGCGATGGCGCTGGGCTGTGACAAGGCTATCCACGTGTTGGTTCCCGACGCGCAGGCCGAGCACGTGGACCCTCTTGCCGTCGCGCAAATCTTTAAGAAGCTGCACGAAGAATTGAAGCCGGACTTGTGGATCCTAGGGAAGCAGGCCGTCGACGGAGACTACGGCAACGCGCCGCAGATTCTCGCTGGACTGCTCGACGTGCCGCAGGGTACCTTCGCCTCAAAGGTAGAAGTGGACGGCAAGAAGGTGAAGGTTACCCGTGAAGTGGATGCTGGTCATCAGGTGGTGGAGCTCGAAACGCCCTGTGTGATCGCTGCCGATTTGCGACTTAATACGCCTCGTTTCCCAAAGTTACCCAATATCATGAAAGCGCGCAAGAAGCCCATTGACACACGTGATGTGGCATCTCTCGGTGTAGACATTAAACCTCGCCTGACTGTGGAGACTGTAACGGAACCCCCCGAACGTAAGGCCGGTGTGAAGGTCAAAACAATCGACGAATTCTATGATAAACTGCACAATGAAGCCAAGGTTTTGTGAACACGTGAAAACGCCATATGATTCGTTCGATTCTTTCAAAACAAAACAGAACAACAAGAATGACAAAAAAAAAAGGATGCAAATGGAAGGAGGAAAAAACAGGAGAGCAGTGAAAAGTGGCAAACTAAAGGTTTACATAGTAATATATTAAATCCAATCATAACAACAACAACAACAAAAACAAGCAAACACTCGGGATAGATATGAAAGCACAATAAAAAGGTATGCGTCTTTCTTGTTTACCGGTTCTTGCGTTGCCTTTTCGACACTTGTTTTGCGTTGTGTGTTTTTCCCTTTTGTGGATATTTCCACTATTTACTGTCTTACCGTAATTTCCCTTTCTTTACTACTGTTTCTATTTTTTTGTTCTCCTTATGATAGCGTCTGAAGTCAAAACTATATAAGACTGGAAAAGAAGAAAAACAAAATGTTTTTTTCTGTTTGGCGAGTATTGTTTCTTCTTTGAACTCAACTTTTTTTTTTTCATTCAGTAGTTTTTTTTTCTTCTTTCCATCACGCTAAAAAAAAAAAACGAAAGAATGGCACAAAAAAAAAAATGGAATAGTGCCTTGCATTTACTTGTATCCTGAAAATGAGATATGGTTCTTCTTGTGGAGTGTCAATTCACTGAAAGTGACTGTCTTCATTTTTTTTCCACCCCTTTTTTCAATTTCTCACATTCTTTTTTCTCGTTTGTTTGTTTGATTATATTGTAAGAATGCAGCTCACCCGTCTTTTGTGCAAGATAACGGACTTGCTTTCAAGCAAAAATGGGACTTCTTCACTTCAATACTATTCGCGTTACGTGAAGCCTAGGACACTAACACTCAGCAAATATTTTGACTCTGTCAATGAAGAGAACAGGTTTATTTCGTTGCAAATCCTACTAAAGCGGCTTAGTGGTCATGTGGGAAGGAGACAGCACAAAATTAACTGTGATGTTTCGGTTCATTTTGACAAATTAAAGCAGCTGGGGATTGATTGGCACGATTTGAAGAGTATGTCGAGAGAGGACCTCATTGAGTTAATGAACAAGGAACTCTGCTTGAGCCATGCAGCGAAAGCAACGTTGCTGACCGCCATCGAGGCGAAGATCTGCGGCGTACTAAAGAAATCTACCAGACGCCATTCAACGAACCTCTGCATGCGTTCAGGTTCCCGTGAAAACGGATGGCGCTGCGGATACTTCGGCCATACAAACGACGTCTTCTTTGAGGATAAAGCCAAGGCAAACCCGGCGGTGCTGCAGCTTGCTCGCCATAAGGCCCTTGCTGTCGGCACACAGGATGGTGTTGATGTGGAGGTGCGCAGACAACCGGACTTCTCTGTTGTAGGGCGCCAGGCGGTTCAGTCGAATCCCAGAGTATGGTCTTCTCCCGAGAATCCATCCTTCATCATCACATTTCTTGGATACGAGTTTCGAGTTCACCCAGACGATCCACGTGCCGCCCCACAGATTGAGAAGGCCGCCGCCGAGTGGGAACTGCACGCGAGTGTTGTCCAGCATGTGCTGTCTGAGGTGCTTGAGATGCACGCGGTCGAACGGACAGCTCAAAAGCTGACGTTATCCCCTGGTGAAATGGGCCCACCGGATGTACCACAAACGTATTCTAGCTACTTTGTTGCCGCAGACGGTAGCAGAGGCGGACCTGTCATTGAGCAGCGCATGATTTCTACTGATGGCAAAGAACTGCCGTGGTTTCGCACGCCCCTCGAGCAAGTGTACGAGGACGGCGTCCCGCTGCTTCTACCTGTGGCGCCCTCAATTGTGATACACAGCTCTTTTCGGCACACGGAGCGTGACACCGGATCAAAATACGACGCTCGTCTGATGCAGCCACTAGTGGATGTGTCCTGCTTTATTCACCCTGACGTCTGTTTCTGGTTTAATGCATCGGACGAAGCGAGTTGTGTCCAACAGGTGCTGGACTATACCAAGCGGATGCCTTTTGCACTTCCATTCAACATGTACTTCCGCGTGGACTCCACTAAGCATGTGCGCGCGCACCCTGAATTTGTTGAGGAAGTGGAGAAGCAGATTGCACGAAAGTCGGAATGGTTTGATCTACGCAATTTTTGCACTTTTCAACGTCATATGACAAGTCAGCAGGCACATCGGCGCCCAATGTCGTGATGCCCCATGTACTTCTACGACGGAGCATGCGCTCATGCAAATGACTAGGTCCAGAAGAAGGCACTGTAGGCAATTTGGCAGTGCTGCAGTTGTAGTGCAACACACCATGGGGGACGCGAGGGAAATCCACCAGTATGCGACAGCACGAATCGGTGCCCGTTGATTCGCCCTTCTCCTTATTTCCTACTCCACTGTTCCTTGCCATATTCACAGTAATACTAGGTTTCTTTCTGTTAGTGCGACAGCTGTTGCACTTGTTTGTTTTCCAGGTCTTCAGGTGTTGTTTTCGAGTAGAGGGGTGTCGGAGAATGAGCATTTGTTTGGTGCATTTATTCTCCCCCCCCCCTGTTCACTTTCCTTCACAACGATCCATGTCTTTCTTGTGTATTCTTCTTCTTCCTCTGTTCTCTCTTCTTTACTCTTGTTTGTTTTGCGTATGCGCAATCATATTGTTTTCTTCAAGTTTTCAAAAGCTTTTCTACACTTTTACATGCCAGCCTCACCAGTCACCAAGATGCGCGCGCGGGCGAATCAGGCGCCCAAGCGTTTATCCAAGGAAGAAAAGGATAAAATAAAGGAGGAACGTGAAAAGAAGAAAACAGCCATTCCAAAGTGGCTTGTGTGGTTCATGTTTTTCTTACTTGTAGGCTCTACGTTGGTACAGACCTATTTCGTTCTTACCTCTTCACCCAAATTGACCGAGGAGGAAAACTAAAAAAAAAAGTGTGCGTTCTGTTTCTTTTTTTCCATGTCATACTTTTGTAGAGCAATAAGGAGGTTAGTGTGACCAGATGATGAATAAGGGGGTAACACTGTATAGTAGGGAATAACAAAATGGGCTTTTTTTTGTTGCTTTCCTTCGCTTTCTTGTGCAATGTTCTTTTTTTTTTAACGTGTCTGGAATTACCATTCGTTCTGTTGTGTTTGCTCAGGTATGTGTCGAAAGAGTGAGATACAATTGGTAATTGTGACCGCATTGGAACCGGAGACTCCTTCTCGCCGCATCTCTGTCTTATATGTTCATTCTATAATATTGCCTGTGTGTACCTCCTCCACAACTGCTTTTATGTGTATGTCGTTTTTTTCTTGTTTTTGTTTAGCATTTTTTGTATTCTTTTTCTCTGCTTTCCTTTTCACCTATTGTTTTATTAGTATAGTTAGTAGTTGTTTTTATTTTAGCGTAGTGACTCTCTCCACACACAGATTACTGAGAGAGGGGAAAAAAAAGTTGAGATACGTCCTTTGCCATTCATTTCAACGAAAAGAGAAATGTTCGGTTTCACTGCCGCCCGCCTTAGGAACTTCTTCGCGAGGACTTTTGTTGGTGGTATGGGGAGTAATGTCAAGCGCCCATATCGTATTGATATAAGAATGGAGCATGACAAGAAAAGGAGGTGCAAAAGGCGTAATGTGGGCTGCCGTCGTATGATGAAATCTTAATCTCTTTAGTAGTTTTTTTCGTATCTAGTTTTTTTTTTTTCGTTTGTTCATGTTGTCTTTCTAACAGATGATTGTTTTGTTGTTGTTGTTTTCGCCCCTTAAAAACCCACTTTTTGTAATTTGATGACCTCTTTCGGTAGGAATACAAATATTTTTTTTTGCTATTTCACCTATCTTTGCAGCATCACTGGAATGAACTATTTTTTTTTTTAATTTGTTCTTTACTCTCTCTCTCTCTCTGTCTTCTAAATGATAAATGGTATATATATATATAGCCGCCCTCCGCATACTTTCCATCCTTGCTATTGGGACGACAGTTGTGGTTATAACAAACACCCAATGAAGTCGTCACTTTATAGCAGCAATTCTCAGCAGAAGCAAAAGGCTACTAATGGCACTTCCAACGAAATGGAGGAACAAATGTACAGAGAAAACGAGGAGCTTCTTGACGCCCTTGGTAATAATGTGGCACGTATGAAAGGAATGGCAGGAGTGTTACACAGAGAGGCTGCCGATCAAAATGACCTTTTGAAGCAACTTCAGGAACAGCTGAATTCCGCTAGAAGTGGTGTTGGGACCTCGATTCGGCAGATGCAAGGAGTTTTTAATCGATATGGTTCCTCACATACTGTGTTCCTGGCGCTGGCGTTCTTTTTAATCCTTGTGCTCTTCTACTATGTATCAGCTTGAGTATTGCATTGCTTTAGTGTAGTCACCTCTCTTCCTCTTTACTGTTGTTTCGATACTAGAATACGATTACTTCTTTGTGTTTTGTGATTTACATGTTACTTCTTTGTATGGATTGTAGAACTTTAGGTGTGTTGAATTCTCTCTCTCTCCCCCCCCCTCCATGTTATAATCTGCCCTGTTGTTGAATATGTGAACACAAGCAATCGCACGTATTCACCAAAGAAAAGCACTTATTTGTTTTTCAAGGTTTTAATTCAAAGTTTCACATGCTGCGACGCCTCTTCCCATTGTCCTTATCTCGCCTTCCCGTTGCCATGTGCACGGGGTTAAAGGGACCCTCCCCTCGTTCTTATGCAGACCGCGTTGAATTCACAGATGAGGATATTGAATTCCTAGATGAAATGTTTCTGGACTTGGAGGAAGGTTTTCTCACGGGAGCATTCTATGACCCGAATGAGTACTTACCTGAAGATGACGCAGCGCTGCTTTCCCTCGATAAGAAGCAGTGAAACGTGTTATAGGTGAAGGAAAATAAGTGTTGCTGATGAAACGTATTCTAGTAGTCTGATTTACACTCTGTTTTTAATTATGATGATTAGGCTACTGTGTTTCTTGTTTTTTTTTTTAATGCTAAAACTCTAACGGTATTGAATCTTACAAGTTTTTCTTTCGCTTTCCTTGACTGTTGCATCAAACGTACTGTGTTTCTATACCTTTCTTGTCCTTCTTTGTTTCCTTTTTTCTTATCCCTTTTCACAATGGCAAAGGCAGGAAGAGAAAACGTATCTACTACAAAGGTTTTTTGTTTCACACTGTTCCGGAATCTTTATTCTATCTTCTACTTCCGTGGAAAGGATGCTGCGGCGCACACTCATACTGCCGTCTTTTAGCAATTTACTCTCTTCTGTTGATGCTCTTAGCAAGCGTTGTGGTTCCCTCTCCGATGATGAAACACTTTCCTTTTTAACGTTGAAGACGCAGGTCCCCAAACTCACCTCCACAGAGCAAATGTTTGCAACTTTCTGCATGTTTTACTCTCCTGTAACGTATTCGTATTGTCTGCACGATGTTGCACAGCTAACACACGCCGCGCGCGAATTGCACTTGGAGCACCTCGCCGATCCAGTGAAGGTTCTTTTTTCGCCTTATGGTGTCGTACGCCGTGAAGGACTATTCAAAACAATAGTGGGAGAAGAAATCTTCGCGGATATGAGCGAGTTGCTCTTATCGCTCTTACGAGAACATGATCTTTCTCCACGCTCTCTTTACAGTGTGGTTGGCGCGCTGCAGGATGATTTTTGCAGTGCTATTGTGGCGTTTCTTCGAGGGGCGGCGTTGTGCATCTCTGTTCGACATTCCTTTTCGCCACAAGTAGTGCACGTGTTAAACGACCTGCTTTACGAAGGTTTTGTGAACGATACCGTTTCTCTGGATGGTGGAATGACGGATCGAGGCGTCTATCTCTCTCGACTTCTATTGAAAGCAGCACAGGAATTCGGGAGTGAACCTCTGCTCTACTTGGGCTTGGGCGCCATGCGTGCAATCGGCCTAAGTGCGTCGCCTTCCATTTCTCATCAAGTAACTATGACGCTGGTGAAAGCGGAGCGTCGGAAGCTGGACTGGGCACTTAAAGTCTCTAAAGGAAAAGGTGTTAAATTTACTCCAAAAAGAGGATGGTGATGTGTAGCACTCTTCCATTATCTCGAGCACTTGTGTGCACCATTACTTTTCTTTTTTCTTTTCCATCTACCTGTAGGGTTGCTGGGGAAGGGGGGGGGGCGGGTATGTTCGTATGTATCTCGTTGTGTTGCAAGACATTTTCTATTATTATTACAATTCCTTGTGCTGTTAATTTACTGTGCTTCAAGAATATGAAAGCAAAAATGATCCTTTCCTGCTCTTTATTGTCTTTTTTTTGTTATTGTTGGAAGGGAACCCAATTTCTCTGACCGCGTGCTCTACTCTTATTCGACACTCATCGGTTTACTCCAACGTAGTACTCGTCTTGTCGGTCTCCAGAATTCTCTGTTTTGTTTGTTTGTATTACATTTTATTCGTCAACCCCATTCTCCTTTTCGCTGCCCCTCTCTTTCTTTCTTTCCCTCTTTTCTATTCATCCTACCTACGGATATATATATATATATATATATTTACTGTAAATAGAAAGATGAGTGATATTGCTGGCAAGTTGTTGGCGGCAGCTCTTGTGAAGTCCCAAATAAAGTACAAGTACGCCATTAGTCCTTATCCAGGAAAAGATGACCTGTACCGCGTGGTTTTCTCACTACCAACCAAAGAATCTACATCGTCTGCTGTTTTTGTAGCGCTGAATCTTGAATACGTTAAGCGTGGTGATAAAACAGTTTTCATTGGTTGCGCGGATGACTCCACGTGGCCTATCGAGCTACCCTTAGATGACAACGGCTGCTTTGTTTGCTTCTCTGAATCCTATATTGATATGTTATGGTCTCAAAAAGAAAACACACGCGCCAAGCCCTTGTGGTCGTAGGCACAATGTACGTACATATATCATTTTTTTTTTTTTACGTGGATGCCATTGCACTGTTTCCATTTGGTACTTTTTGCGTTTTCACTTCTTATGTATAGGCATTTGCTGGGTTATCCATCCATTCATTCTGTAAGATCACCCGATTTAAAAAAAGTAGCACGCATGCTTTTGGTGTTTGTCGGATGTTTAATAATCGTTGCGCTGTCTGGTTTGCACTGATGTGTTATGTTTTCAGTCTTGCTCCTTCTCTATCCGCTTGTTTTTCTTTTCTTTTCTTTTTACTTTGAGGATACATCCGACTACCTTCCAGCTGAACTGCTATTATCCCACTTATTATTACCACATTCGACCTGCTGAAAGGGGTAGGAGTTAATCATGTCTACTCCGATTGATATTACAGCGGATTTTAATGCACAAGTGGAAGAACAAGATCAACTTCTCAAGGGCTTAAGCTGGAGACAGAGAATGGAAGGATTCCTAATCTTTTTCTCTCTAGGTGCTTTTGCCACTGTGCTCAGTTATATTGCCTTGTATACTGGGCGCTACTGGAAGTATACCGTGTTGTCAACGTTGGGAAGTATCATGTCGCTTTGCAGCACGACGATCGTAATGGGGCCTGAGGCGCAGAAGCGGTACATGTTCGATGAGTATCGCCGCACCGCCTCTTGTTTGTACCTGGTATCCTTGTTCCTGACATTAATTTTTGCCTTTGTGTTCAAGTCCGTTTTCATTTGTTTGTTGTGCGGTATTTTTCAGTATGGCTGCCTAATCTGGTATTCACTTTCGTATGTACCGTATGGGAGAGAAACGGTCCTCTTGTTGCTTTCACGTAATTAGGAAGGTGAGCTCCAATTACGTAGCAGGTACAAGAAGGAATGAACGCAAAAAGTACAACAACGCCTTTCTCTCGCTTCTATATATATATATATATGTATATATATACCGTAGGAAAACCAGGTGCTGTTTGTAGGTGTATTCGTTCCCGTACGTGGAATAGTCGTGTTGCGGGATAGAAATTTATAACCGTACTCCTGTATATATATATGCGTGAGTGTGTCTTAGTGCGGCGGTTATTATTATTATTATTATTATCGTGTTTGTAGTTACTTACATTTTTTCAGTATAATTTGAGTACAATTGTAGAAGCTGTTGTTTTACGTCCTTTGTGCTTGTCTCTCTTTTATAAGTGCCTTGAGTTCTCATCTTCTCCACCTCTTACACCGTTTTATTCCGTCACGAACCAGTAGAGCATGAGCCGCACCATGTCAGACGTGAAGGTGCAGTTTTCTATTCTGCAGCGGAAGCTGGTGCACATGGGATTTACCTCTTGGGACCTCATGACGGAGCAGGATGTACTTGACGGAAGCCCTTACGCTTATTGTCTCTTTCTTAGATTTATTCTTACCTTTTTCCACGATAAAACTTCTTACTTGCTTCAAAAATACGAGTGGTTCATTGTGGAAGACAATAACCTCAATTTTACAAAGTCACTCTTTCGCGTACTCCGTGAAGAATACCAATACACACCATCTATTGATTGGGCTCAGTTCTCCAAATCCCACTTTACATGTGCGAAGCTGAGCATCTGCAATTTCCTGATCGACACGTGGAGGGGGAAAAGCATGAACACACAAGGAGTGAAGCGAGCAGCAAAAGTGTGTGACCGTATTACTGATAGTCAAAAGGAACGTGAGAACAAACTGATACAAAATCGGCGCTTGTTGCTGAATCAGGTGAGACGACTCTGACAGGTACACGTATGTATTCTCCCCCAGGTCCCTTGTGTAGAAAGCAGCGTTAGATTTATAGATTGCGATGTAGACTTGCCATTCCTGTGAATCTCTTTACGATTGGGCTTGTTGTTGTGAACCCCATCGGTTTCAAACATCCGCATCGTGTACCCTTGTCTCTATTTGTGCATCTTTGTACACACTCATTCCAAGTATCCCCTCTGGATCTTTCGTTCCTCTCTCTCTTTATTTTGCTTTTTGTTTTTCTTGTACTTCTGTGTACAGAAGAAAGGTCGCTATAGAATAAACTTTTTTGTTGTATATTTATGAAACTGACTGTGAACAATGAAGGCAGCCAGAAGTACAGAAGAACAACGCCAGGCGTTCTTGGAAAGCTTGTATTCCAATTACACGGAGCTTCAGCACCAGAGTGAAGAAGTACAGTCGCGTAAGCGCCGTATTGATTATGAAACGTTTGACAGCAACGCTGTAGAGATACACAATTTGCTGTTCAGTGAGGGTGATAGTGCTGA
Source organism: Strigomonas culicis (assembly GCA_000482145.1). NCBI lineage: Eukaryota > Euglenozoa > Kinetoplastea > Trypanosomatida > Trypanosomatidae > Strigomonas > Strigomonas culicis. The sequence goes on along the minus strand of AUXH01000295.1, from coordinate 12,077 downwards.
GAGAAATCTGGGCGACCGCGTAACGTATGACAAGGTTCAGTCCATACTGAAAAAAGTCGTTTATGGGCGTTCCCATCAGTTCATGCACACTGATAAGGGGATGGACGCTTTGCATGTGCGTATCGCCACGCTTGAGACCACCGTTCGGAACCAAGAGGAAATGGCACGGCAAATAAAGGCTGCTTTGGCGGCTTCCGAGGAAGAGGTGTGCGGCCTCCTACGCCAACTTAGTGCGAAGGACTCTGACATACGGGTGATCACAAGCAAGGCGAATCGCTACTTTATGCAAATGAGGACCCTGGAAAGAGAGTGTACGTCCTTGAAAAATGATCTCGCCGCCGCGTCTGCTGAGAACAATCATCTGCGCGCGCTGCAGTCTGCCAGCGCCACGACTGGGGTGGAAAAAACGCCACGAGCTGTAAAGCCACTAGACGCCAGCCCTGTGCGAAGAGGTTCGGTGTCCAAGCTGCACGTATTGAACACGCCCTCCTCTACGAAGGCAATTCGCCGGAAGTCCTCTCTTGGTAAAAAGCGCAGAGCATCCACTTCCGGCAATCCGTCATCCCCTCTTTTGAGTACTGCTTCACCGAAGATGGCTACTGGGGTAGCCTCTTCCCCTAAAGGGACTGGTCGTGTGGTTAGCAGTAACGCTGATGCTGGTCGCACCGCCCTGAACAGTGCTAACAGCAGTAGGAGTAGTATCAAGAACCCCAGGAAGTACAGTATAGAGGCATCCAAAACCACCATCGTAACTGAAAAGTCAGAATCCTCTGTCTCGCAAGTCGGTGCAGCTAATGAGGCTGCAGTGCGTGAACTAGAATCTGTGGCAGCCACGAGCATGGAACACCCTCTGCAGGTGACAGAAGTGGCTTCATTGGACAATATGCAGTATGTCTCAGGGGAAACGACGCATGCAACGACCAGCGCAGCAGCGATGAGGAGCCCCAACGTAAAAAATAGTGCATTGATTGATTTTCAAGCGGATTTGGAGCTGCTCGTGCGCGCAAACAGACGTCTCGAGAAGGAAAATGCGGAAATGCGCCAGCAGCTCCAGGCTATGATGCTTGATCAGCAGGCGCCCCTACTTAGAGCGAGCGAGTGGGAGGGAGCGGCGGTGTCCATTTTAGACGAGGCGCACATCGCGGACGCCAAGGCAGCTGTAGCCACGGACTTGGCAGAAGGTAAAAATATTATGGACCACGAAGAGCGAATCCACTACATTTTGGAGCATGCCCCAGAGTCCGGTGCCCTGATGGATTTACAGTTGAAAATGCAAAAATGCACTACCCTCATGGAAATGCAGGCGTCCGCGACAATGAATTTTTTGGACTACGATGCTGAGCCAGTGGCGAAGATTGATTTCTCGCAGCAGTACCTTTATGAAAGCCCTGTACAGAGCCGCGTACCCCCATCAATACTGAGTGATCCTGACGAACCTTTCTACGGGAAGGACGATAGATGGAGCTCCGCAGCACTGGCTCAAGCATTAAAGGTAGTAAGTACAGAATATACAGGAGAAAGAGGGACACGTGCAGAAACCGCAACAGGAACAGTAACAGGAGCCAAATCGTCGATCCCTGCGGAGACGAAAACTATAGTCTCGGAGAAGGGCGACGATAACCAAGAGGAACACGTGTTTCATGAAGAGTATAGTGAGTCTAGTACTGTACCACTTGGTATTAAGCAAATGTACACCAGTGACAGTGCTGTATTGAGCGGATTCCAGGTAGCCGCGGCTGCTGGAGCCAAGGAGGATGCGAGAAAGTCGCCGGCGTATGCGGAGGCCACGCCGTTACGGTTTCGAACAGAAGGCACGGACAGAGTAGAGGAGTCATTACACTCTCCCAGAGAAGCACAAGCGCTAAAATCCGTAGTCCAGCACTCGAGTACCATCGCGGCGGCCAGTGCATCCACTGAGACAAAGGAAAGCGAGCGAGCCCTGTTGAGCCCATCGCGCCCGGCGACTGTACACCAGAGTGGCGAAGCGCCAAAAAGCACGAGTAGCGGTGTGGCAAATGCCCATCTGGACAAGATGGTAGCTTCTTCCGTGAGAACGACCACTGTCACTTCCACATCTGAAGAACGTAGTGGCATCGCCGGATACGATAAGCAAGAGGTACCGAACAGGCTGCCGCAGCACGCCACGCGGTCGAATTTTTCACCCGATAGAGAGCTTGGTCGCTTGGGTGATCTGAAAAAGGAACTTGTTCGTATCAACAGTCTTTTTGTGGCACTGCATGACGAGGTAAAGGAGTTTTTTTCAATACTGGCTAAGCTTTTAGGCCACTTGTCAACAGCAAACCAACAACACGCAATGGAAATGCAAACACTGGTCGACGATGTGATTGAGGAATCGACGGTGAATATGGCAAAGGAAAAGGTGGTTCAGACGTTTAAAAGCCAGTATAACATTGACATGGAGCGGAAGGAGCTCGACGCAAAAATGACAGATGAGGAATGGTTGGCACAACACTTGAAAAATATCGCTGTTGATATGATGGAGGATAAGGTGCAAGACTTCTCAAATGCTACCAAGCCTAGTGGAGGAAGGAGGGGCCACCAGTCGCAACCGGCAGGCGATGCGCCCGGTACTGTGACAAGCATCGCGTTGTCACAGTTTCCCGGAGCAAAACGGAAGAACGCTGGTACGAAGGACAGCGGGGCACAGGAGAAGCGGCCCGTGGATAGCACACGGGTCGTCTTTGAGACGACATCTTCCCCTGCGTCATCCCACGGGGGCAGTGCGTTACATCACTCGGGTTTGGGTACTGACGCGAGCGCGGCGAACAACCACATTCACGCAGCACTTTTTCCATTCGGCAGTGACCTGATGGATCTTCCCGATGCCGAGCGAAATCCCGACTTCGATGACCTCCATCTTCAAGGACAACGTTTTCTGACAGGTGTCGAACATGACCCGCACAAACGCACACCGTTCCGCTGGTATCCCATCTCGAACTTGGACGTCCCGGTGCCTTCCCTCATGCACCCCACAACCGTACAGAAGGGTGCAACAGGTGCGGCACGGGGGCGCTTTGATGTTATGGCGCTCTTGCGGCAGCTTCAACGGGAAGACACCGGCAGCGTGGAAGATATGCGCCCCACCGTGTATCGTTATGTACTACCGTCAGCTTATGACGCGGCGCGACAATACGCGAGGAATCGTATTCAGCATGGCGCGCGCTTCATCAACAGCCCTCAATTTGATTTTGCAGTACGAGAGGACATCTTGCCTATTGCTCAAAAAGCAGACGACATTGCAAAGGGTAAATTTGTGGTGGACGCACCGCTGCTGAGGGCGGTGAAGGAGCTCCGTGAAGAGGATGCGAAGCGACGAAAGGACCATGCTGAAAACCTCTTCCGTCGCGTGGCCACGAATATACGAATGCGGCGGCTTGTGAAGCAGCAAGTATATAATGGTAGTGCCTTTTTATCCTATGTCTCGCTTTTGTACAATCGCTGGGCCGCAAACCAGACCCAACAGAGTCGAAAGCGAGCGTTTGAAGAAACTCAAATGCGCACGTATCTTCTTGAAGCATGTGGGCTTCGCGCTCGTCCACAACCGAGTCAAGGTAATCGTGGCATCGCTTCAGCACCGAAACCGCACGCGGCGGCTCTTCCGCCGATTCGTGGCTCGCACAAAAGTAGCATGCGCCCATATTCCGTTCCAAAGGGTTCTAGTTACCACTTCAAAGACGTCACCTTTGCGGAGGACCGCAGCAAGCAGTAGGTATTTCCCATGTACATATATACCTATATATACCAGCGTGAGTGCAGCAGTGAGGAGAACGGGAATAAAACGTGACTCGCACATGTCTTGTTGGTAGGTTTCATATAGTGGACCTTTTGCATAACTGGAAGGGGAAAAAAAAACTACGCGTTTTTGCATGCAGAATAGAACAGATTGCTGCATTCTATCTAACTATTTGTATGCATGTAACAATCTCATGTCTTATGTTTTGTGTCATTTTCTTCTTCTTTATGCACTTTCCTCATATCTGTTCATTATATGTATATTTGTGTGAATATACAAAAAGCTCTCTTTTTTTTTCTAAAAAGAAAACACAGACCATAGAAAAAAAAAAGAGTGAGTAAGAGCAAAGGAAAATGCGTATCCTGTTACTGGGAGAAGGAAACCTCACCTTTTCCTACGCACTCATAAAAAAACTGAGCAGATCCAAATGTTTTGGACGTTGTCATGTACAACCGTCAGAATCAACACTTGTGAACAGTGCGAGTGATCGACATGATGAAAATGACCATGACAAGCCCAAGGTGACATTGGTCGTTACGACGTTCGATAGGAGATCCGAGCTCACCCGCAAGTATCCTGAAACCGTCCCTATTTTACAGTACTTTACCGAGAAAACACGCATCCATATTGTGTACAGGGACGGCGTGGATGCCACGCGCATTGCCGAGACGTTGTGGCGCCGTGACGGTAGCAACGAGGCCATTTCCGATGCTGGTTGTGGTGATACGTGTGATCTCTTTGACATGATCTTTTTCAATAACCCACACACAGGGAAAGAAGATCTTTCCCTCCAACACTGTTTGTTGTCCCACTTTTTTGCTTCGGCTCGCTTGGTGCTGCGCCCATCCAGTGGAGCCGACGAGACACCCTCACAAGTAGTTGTTTCCCTATGTGATGAGCAGCCCACCCGGTGGGGACTGTTACAGGCTGCCGCACGGAGTGGTTTTGCATGCATCGCCGCTGTACCCTTTACAAACACTGAGTTTCCAGAGTTTGACAATAAACGCCATCAGAATGACGCTAAGTTTCCGTTTCAGCTCATGACACACTACTATTTTGTCCCGGTGGTGGGAGAAGGCACTTCCATGAGCGCAATGCGCGTGCTGAACGATCTGCAAGCTGTGACTTCAAAAGGGATTCAGCGTCCACCATCGACTAGAGCATGGGAAATGTGGCGCGGTATTGCGCAGTATGTGAGTCAGCAGTGTCCTCTGCGAGCGGAGGACTCGGCCCACAGTGTGCCATCGCCGCGCTCGTTGCGAAAGGAGCTCTGCCTACGAAGGGAAGATGCAGCCCTAGTGCTGCGTGAGTGTGGCGGTTGGGGTCTCACATCTTTTTGCATGCCTCCTTTACACGCTCTGCTGTGTTATCATTTCGATCGTCACACTCACAGCACAGATGCATCAGACCATGCTGCTCCAGATCTTACCGTACAAGAGTGTTACTCCCCACTGCTGCCACTGCGGCATCTGGCAGCTTTGTTACTCTTACAGGAGGACGCGATGTCGGAAGCGGCGCCATCTCAGCAGCTCATTGCGACAGGCCCATGCGTCGTAGAGACTTGTGGGCCGCCACCCCATTTAGACGCCATTACGCTCGGGCGTCCACTCACCTCAAAGGAGGAAGCGAAGCTGAAGCGCTACACGGAAAAGTTTCCAACAAAGATGGTGGCCAGTGGAGGAGTGCCGGCAGCGGATCGCAGCATCGAGTACGTCTTACCCTTTTTAACTGATCCTTTTTGTTTTGTCAAAACGTTGGACAAGGAAGCACCTAAAACCGACACCTATTGTTCGTGCTGCGGTACCGATTTTCACACGGTGGATCTCTTTACTCAACATTTGAAAAACTTAACTCCTGTGGAAGAACGTTTTCCATGTCCCTTGTGTCCGGAACGGAACCCCTTTCACACGGAGAGGGCCCTACGACAACATCAAACGCGATCACATGGAAAACAAGAATAAAAACCTGTCGTTTTTAAAATTTCAATCACTCTACTTAATAATGCTACTTCACTTGAGGAACCCAGTTTATTCTCGACGAGCGGTAGAATGGTATAGCATATGATTCAAAAACCTAACGGCCTTTTACTGTTCTTTATTGCCTTTTGTTCCCTTTGGTTTATCGGATCAGGCCTTCTTTTGCTTTCCTATTCTTTCTCTTTCTCTCTCTTTCTCACTCTTTTTATTTGAAGAACGGAAAGGAAACCGAAACGAGCAGTTCGTTCGTTTACAAAATGAAGACGATCGCGTTAATATCGGGAGGTAAAGATAGCCTTCTCGCGATTCTTGCTGCCTACCGATACGGGCACGAACCTGTAGTGCTTGTGCACCTTACTCCCGCAGCAGTCGGTGGTGCTGATGCTGCTGCTGCTACCAGTGATGCGTCATCTTCAATGGAAATGGAACAGGAATTGGATTCCTATATGTTTCAAACGGTGGGTTCCAACGTGGTGGGGGAAATTGCACACTGTCTCGACCTCCCCCTTCGGATGGGCTTCATTGAAAAGGGTCAGTCCAAGGACGTCTCACTGGCTTACAGCACGTCGCCTGACAGTTTGGATGAGGTGGAGGTACTCTATCGACTCCTCAAGGCGGTGAAGGAGGAGTTTCCAGATGTGCAAGGCGTGACGACAGGTGCCATTTTGTCGAACTATCAGCGGCTGCGTGTGGAGGCAGTTTGCTTCCGCCTGGGTTTGCTCTCGCTCTCGTACCTGTGGATGCGACAGCCGGCCGAAATCTTGGATATGGCAAAGGAGCTTCGTCTCACTGCTATTCTCGTCAAAACAGCCTCCATCGGACTGGATCCGAGAATCCTCATTGGCCAGACTCTTGAAGAGGCTCGGCCTCGTTTGGAGGCAATGGCGCGTCAGTATGGTTCACACCTCGCCGGAGAGGGTGGTGAGTATGAGACGACTGTGCTTAATTTTCCCATGTTCAAACGGGAATACTTAACAGTCATCTCCAAACGTATCGTGGTAGTGGATGACAACCCCTTTGCACCATCAGGTCATGGCATTTTTACCGTGGCCCGTCGACCGAAAGGAGACGAAGAAATGAATGACGATGCGGTATTGCTGAAGCAACTGCGCGATGGCAAGACCATCTGTTTCCCTTCGGACGTCATGTCTCCTCTTTTGCTCCCTGGTGCCTCCCCGCTTTCAACCCCGGCACCGAGTAGCGCAGAGTGTTGGGTGAAGCGATGCCGTACCTGTGCGCTACCTGATCTTGGGTCATCGTTGGGCCTCGAGCAGTTTGTTGCACATGAGGAAGCAGAAGCACTCGACGAGACAGCTACTCCGGACGCCGCGGTGCGTGGCATGCTCGATCGTTGGCACGCATTCGCGTGTCCAGGATCGACACGACCATTTTTTTTTCTCTTCTTAGCTCCAACGAATTCCTATTGCGAGGCTTTCGACCGTGCTTACGAAGACTCCATGCGTTGGATTGAGCCCCCTGGGCGGTTGAGTGTAGTGGATCCGCACAGCTTGTCCGGCAACCGCGCGCAGCTGCACGTGTACTACAGTAACCAGCATCGGGGTGCACCAACAGAGTGTGATAATGATGCCAAGGTCACGGTGCTTCACTGTCAAAGCCGCAGTCATTGGGCTGCGGGAGTCTTCGGACCTGTGGCAGAAGGTACTCTTTATCATACCGCTTCCCGCTCTGTGTGCTTTGTCGGACCTGCCTATGGCCTAGTGCCTGCGCTGGGTACGTTAGCCGTTGAGACAGCACTCGACTCGATACCGCTCCAGTATGAAGCTTCTGCATCCGATTTTGAAGCCGAGCTTTGCTTCGCCTTTGCCAATCTCATGGCATACCTCAGCTTTTTTAAGCTGTCTCCTGCATCTGTTACACACTTGACCTGCGTCACGACACCGGAAGCGCCGTCTGACTTCGTGGGAAGGAACGGTACACCGTCTTCTTTCTACTTTCGTCTTTTTGAAAAAGCGACCGTATGGATTGGACATCATCCTGTCTGGACGCTCCCTTTTAGTGCTCATGTGGCACTATTAGCTGTGTGCGACATTTGAGGGCCGAAGCATGTAGTTCGACCATATAGGAAATACTAACTCTAACGTGTTTAGTGCACAGCACGCGGCGCCCTCCTTTTCTCTTTTGTGATTACGTGCACATCCCCAAGACTCTTCGTGCTTGTGTCGTCTCCATTTTTTGTTTTGTTTTGGAGACCAACCTTTAAACTCTGGCGGCCATGTATCTCCATGATGACCCATTGCATGTAAACGATTCTTGTTTCATTTTTGTGTCCCCGTCTACTGCGATTCGTTTACTGTAGATCTGTTGTTTATTTTGTATATCCCCTCCATCCCTCTCTCTCTTTCTCTCTATCTATCTGTTTCTCTCTTTTTTTTTTTTATCGATCTGAACTTAACTGTTCCCTGGCGTGTGTTTCTGTTTCTGCGTGAAGCTCACATTCGATTCAAGCACAATGAAGGAACCCTTTGTTTTCGTCAATGGCGTTAAAGTGAATTTGCTCGAGGATTGTCGAATAGCCCTCTACAAGACATTTCCCCACGGGAGCGTCTTGTACGATTTGTCGTGTGTACCGCCTTCGCTCGTAACGCTTGGGGAAGGTGACGATAACGGCATTTCGTTCACCAAGCTGAGGCCCATGGGACACTACGCCGCGTACGCCAGAGATCAGCACACGGGGACACTTTTCGTGCCGTTAAAGCAGTACGTGTGCGTCTACGTCACCAATCTACCATTTACGGCTACGGCGGAATTGCTGTACCGCTGTTTGGAACCCTTTGGCAGCGTGAAGGAGGCCGATGTGTTCCGCGGTAAGGATACTCCATGCGATGGACGAGGATACGCTGTGATGAGCAAGACGGAAAAGCTGGCGGTTTTACCATCCGCCATTCAGATCCAGAACAAACACTTCGTATACGTGGAGATCAGTGATTGCTTGCCGCCTCAAACGAAGCACTTTCTGTATCACACCCCGAACACGACAACCCCACTCCCGCGGCGCGCCCATAATGTGACCAACGGGTCACGCGAGAGCAGCGTTCTACTGACCAATTTACCACAGCCGCGGAGTTCGATCACCCGTCTTACCAAAATGGGAGCTGTTCCACCTGCTCCCGCGGCTCTGCCGATCGGTACAAGTGGTTCAAAAGGTGGCAGAGATAGCAACGCTACGAGTGGTGAAACGTACTTTTACACTGTTTATGCGAACGAACGGGACCTGCAAGAGCAGACGATCCGCACGACTCCGATCAACGAGGTCGAGTTTTACTACTCGTTGGAGAACCGCGGGAATGTGATTCTCATTTTTCTCCTTCAGGAATCCGGTACCGTTTACGGATGTGCGAGGCTGGTGCCCAAACGCGAAGGAACCATGCGTGACGGCTTGTGCTCCGTCGATTGGCTGAGACGAGGCGTGTATCTCTCGGAAGACCGTCCCCCCATATTGACCGAGTTGAACTGTCGCGATGGCACACTGCTGAAGAATAATGTGGGTGGACGCATTGTTGACGTCCTTATGGAGTCTCCATCCCTAGATTATCCACCGGAGCCGCTGCCCAGATACGGTGCCGATCGGTCCCCGCCGCCGCCCCCCGTTTCTTCCCTCGGCCTCGCTTCCTCTTCTTCTGCCGGAGCTGCCGGCGGTACCCGAGGCAGCCTGCTGTCCCCACCTCCACCGCCAATGCCGCCGACCGGACAGCCGACAAAAGTTAATCACATGGGCTCCAATTTTAAGGGCCGTCCCAGAGGCGGCATGACAAGTGCGCCGCCCCCGCCTCTGGGGGGCCCTACCTCGTCATCGATTGCGATCCCAACGCCTGCAAGTAAGCGTTTTCAAGTTCAGTCGCCCACTCATTAATGGACGCTAGTTTCTTAAAAACGCTAAATCAATAAGGAAAAAAGAATCGATGCCTAATAATAACATAATAATACTATTACTACAAGTACAAATACTACTACAAATAGTAATAATAAATGTCACAATTCTTTAAGTATTTTTTATTGTTACTCACTGGATTACTGGGAGTATGATTCTAACGAGCGTGTTGAATGAGCAAATGACAGATCACGCAACAAAAGTATCGATTGAAATGAGTTGTATTTTCGCGCTTCTTGGTCAATGTATCATTCTCTCCTCTGCCTGTATTCTGACAAACAGACTTTTTTTTTTCATCTCTTGCTGTTATTAGTCTTTCGCTCTTGCTATTATTATTGATTGTCCTCGTCCATCTCTAGTATCCCCAACATGCCTGCTCCATTGAACAGCCGTAAGCGTATCGCAGAAAGGAAGCGCGAAAACGCCACCGATACTAAAAAACAACAGAACACATCCAAAAAAGAAAACCAAGGTCTGCAAAACGGTACACGTCTTGCTGATAAGTACCGTACTTATGACGAGAAAATGTGTTTGTCAGGCATACAACGTTTTTTGGCACACGATAAGTATATCGCTTGTGAGGATATGAAGGATTGCGCGAACAATGACAATAATAAACTCGAAGAGCTCAAGGATGCGGTATGGAACCTCATGGGGGGTACGACAGATGTCAACAAAGAAGAAGCACTCAAAGGTATAAATTCGGTGAATATTATGAATGCGTGGGCCGCTGCTGTTTCGAATCCTCCTCCCTGTGTTGGAAATGCATCTGTCGATGTCATGAATTCAAGCACCTTACGCGACAGTTAAAAAAAAAAAAAAGAGATGATTTGTATGCACGAATTGGGTATCACGTTAAAAGAATCATGGTATCGACAGTGTAGCTGCGTGTTGCCTCTCACCTACTGTGTTGCATCGTGATGAGCCTGTCTCTCAGGTACAGAGCGTGTTCGAAACGCTGGCACTAAATGTACCTGATGACGTTGTTTTCGTATTTAACAGTGTCTTGGTCAAGAGAGGGGCGAAAGGGGGGTTCTCTGTGTGTGACGGTGTTGCTGAAGTGTGCGAGGAGTGAAGAGCACTAACAGCCTGTATTACGGAGATGAACCCCCCCCCAAAAAAAAAAAAAGGTTTTCAGTTATGATTACTGGCGTGTGGTTTCGACAAGACGCGTCATACGCCAGCAGAAGTACGACAGTCTCTTGAACGACATAATGTCAAAACGGAAGGAGCGAAATACTGCAGTGGCGCAGTTTTTGTGCGAGCACATGTGCCGCGCATGTAACCTGGATGAACACACACAGGCGTATCTTTCACTCAAGCGGAAAAAGGAAGTGTCTGCACAGTTTTTCGAAACAATCTTTTGCGTACTCGATGATGTGGCGCTTTCACCTGTGCTTACAAGCGCTCTGACAACTTCTATGAACGGTGGATTTGGTCCATTTCTCCGCGAATTGAACATGAAGCATTTCTTTCGTGATTTGTTCATACTGTGCCCTACTCGACAATCCATACAAACTATGTTAATTCCAGGACCCTCTTATTCACACATTCGTCTTGTTCGCATGAGAACGTAAAAAAAAGAAAAAACAGCCTTACTAGGGTTGAATTTCAGTAAGACTCTTGTTCGCTGCAATATATCTATGAAAATGGCGAATAAGAACTAGCGCATCAAAGTATCTCGAGAAAGACCTCCGTGTATGTGGAGTTGATATGCGGAATTACAAACCCTCTGATGCACATGTGGGGCTCTGAGCCATACGTGCTGCAGGCGAGTATTCGACAACCAATTGAAAAAAAAAAGCATTCTGTGCAGTTTTGTGGAGAGAAGGATGCGTTACACTTTTTAAATGAAGCCACATTTTTGAGTCCACAGTGAAGAGGCCAGCTCGGTATTCTCAAATCGAAAGCCACGTAGGCCTCACAGAGGAATACGTAGTACCTCTATGGCTGGGATTGGAATCTTTATTCCTTTGCCGCGCTCACAGCCTCCATGTCCGTCTTTTACGTGAATGACGAGTTCGGTCAGCATCGTATCTCATTTTGGGAAACTGTTGGACCCCAGATGGAAGGTGTGAGATGAGCGGATGAACCGCAGGGGAAAAGTGTGTGGTTGAGAGGAGAACATCACGCAAAGCAGGTGCACCTGTCATGTTACAGATGGTTTTCCAGGAATACGGGAAAGGGGAACAATGGGTATCCTGTGTACGTTCTTCGCCACGTACATGGATGTCCTTGTTCTGTTATCAAAACGTTCATAACGGACAGACGAGTGGCGTTGGAACGCTCGAGTAAGCACGAGACTGATTCACGGTGACGGCATGACGCCGGACGAAGAAACACGTCATGCTCAGTTTATTGGGTTCACCAGTGAGCTATGAGCAGTCAGCGAGGAACAGTCTCACTACGGACGCATGCCAAAGAGGAGAAGCGCACTCGTACAGTGGGTTCGGGCTTG